>QLPG01012274.1:0-36944 GCA_003314385.1 Gomphus sp. MG54 | reverse complement strand
AGTAATTGCTCGGTCGGCACTGCCGGCGGATGGGTCTCGGTACGTGGACTTGACACAGCGAATGAATCCGAGCTATTCAAACACTTACAGTAGCTTTGGTACACCATGCATCCCTGACCCCAAACTTACCTGCTGCAGAACCTGACATCCATACACCACCAAACCCTTCACTAGCCCCAGACCCACCATCCGAACACTCGTCAAACCCCCTTCTAGAACCCCAAATGCCACCCTCAGATGACACTAATGGTAAAGCCAACTTGGCAGAAGCCATCACCATGTTAGCCAAACATCTGTCAGGCTCAAAGAAATCATCAGCTTGGACCAAGATTCGGGACCCTGACCCCTTCAATGGCTCCGATTCCAAGAAGTTACAACTGTTCCTGGTACAGTGCACCTTAAATTTTCAAGACCGCCCTGATACCTTTGACTCTGACAGTGCTACAGTAACCTACATACTATCGTATCTAACTGGCACTGCCTTGGACTACTTCGAACCCAGTCTCTCCTCCAATGAAGACCCTTACTGGCTCTATGATTATCAGGAATTTGTCTCCGAACTCAAAGCCAACTTTGGCCCCCACGATCCAGAAAGAGAGGCCAAAGCTGACCTCGAAGCCCTCCGAATGCGCAACAACCAACACATCACAAAGTATGTGGTGGAATTCAACAGGCTTGCCATTCATGTTCAGTGAGGAGACTCCACACTCTGTTGCCAATACTACAACAGCCTACCCAACAGGATCAAAGACAAAATCGCCCGCATAGGAAAACCTGACTTCCTACTACAACTACAACAACTGTCCCAGTTGATCACCTCCCCCAGTTGATCGACTCCTGTTACTGGGAATGGTGCTCCGAGATGTCTCAGGAAGCCTCCATATCCAAAGTCCCTGAATGTCCAAATGACAGAAACAGGGCACCAATGGCTCTGATCCCCAGTACAAGCACTAGACCTCTAAACTGCAGCCAGACCCCAAATAAGACAACCTCGGACATGACCATAAAACTCGGTAAAGATGGCAAGCTCACACCTCAAGAACGACAACACTGTTTTGACCACAACCTCTGCCTGTTCTGTGGAAGAACCGGTCATGTAGCAAAGGAATGTCCCAAGTCAACCTCTGCCACTACCAAAGGACATGCAACCACTATCATAGAAAGCATGACCAAGGCAATGATCTCCGAAGTAGAGGATACCTTGGAGTCAAAAAATCTCTGAGCAGCCCTTCGACTCCAGCATCAGTTAGGGGCTGCACTGAACCCAATGATGCACCAATGGAGATGAGACTCAATGCATCTGCTCTTTCTAGTCCAAACTCTCTGACCATCCACCTTAACCTTGAAACCACCTATATTGACACACTAATAGACTCAGGATCTACTCATTGCTTCCTGGACTCCAACTATGCTACAAAGGATCAACTCCGAACCTACAACATCACTCCGATTCTGCTACAACTCTTCGATGGCTCCTCCAACTCCGTAATTCGAAAAGCCATCGGCCTTCACATTTGCTTCCCAACAGGGGAGCAACACACCATTACATTCTACATAACTCCATTAGATTCTAGTTGCTTGGCAGTCCTCGGACACAACTGGCTCACCCGTTACAATCTGTTGATTGATTGGGTATTGGGCAGTATCTCATTCAGCTCTCCGACCACAACTAATCTCCAGGTACCATCCAAGCCAGCAGCTACAACTCCGTGCTCATTCAAAACTCTGTCCCCTCCAAATCCCCAGCTTGTGGCACCCAAGGTTGCCTTAGTAAATGCAGCAGCCTTCGCCCAAATATTGATAATGGAAGGTATACAAACCTTCCAGCTCTTCCTCTCCAACCTCCAAGACTCCAAAGAAGGTCCGATAGACCTGAGTAATGTTCCAAGCGAATACCACGAGTTCAAAGACATTTTCAGCAAAAATCAGGCCAACCCCTTAACCCCTCACTGACCATATGACCTTAAGATCAAACTGGAAGAAGGCACATCACCCCCATTCAGTCCAATCTATTCTCTCTCTGAAAGTGAACTGAAGTCCCTCCAAGAGTTTTTAGATGAGAACATATAAACAAGGTTTATACAACCCTCACACTCCCCTGGGGGCACTCCAGTCCTCTTTTCCTGAAAGAAAGATGGATCACTACGCCTATGTGTTAACTTTTGTGGACTAAACAAGATAACAAAGAAGGATTGCTACCCACTCCCCCAGATCTCCGATCTCCTGGATAGTCTCCGAAAGGCCCAAATATTTACCAAGATAGATCTCCGACATGCATACCACCTGGTATGCATCTGAGAAGGCGACAAATGGAAAACTGCCTTCCGTACATGCTATGGATCTTTTGAATGGAGTATGATACCCTTTTAGGCTTACAAACTCCCTGGCTGCCTTCCAGCGATTCATGAATGATATCTTCTCCAACCTTCTAGACCTCTCCATACTAGTATACCTAGATGACTACTCCAACAATCTAGAAGAACATAGAAACCACATCAAAGAAGTCCTCCAATGCTTCCGAATGAATCACTTATATGCCTGAGCAGATAAATGCTTCTTCCACATGGACACTGTAGAGTACCTCAGATACATCCTCTCTCCAAAGGGCCTGACCATGGCCAACGACAAAGTCAAAGTCATTCAGGAATGGCCCAAACCCCAAAAGATTAAAGACATTCAGTCTTTCCTTGGATTTGCAAACTTCTACCGATGCTTCATCTTTAACTACTCCAACATCACAGTACCGCTAACCCATCTGACATGAAAAGACACTCCATGGAATTTTACTGAGAATTGCAGAACATCCTTTGAGATGCTCAAAAAGGCATTCACTATGGCGCCAATCCTACAACAGTGGATCCCCAGATCCCAACTCATTGTCGAGTCCAACGCCTCGGACTATGCTCTCGCAGCAATTCTCTCCACCATATCACCTACAGACAACGACATCCACCCAATAGCCTTCCACTCCCGAACCTTTACCCCCCTGGAATTAAACTACGACATACATGACAAAGAACTACTGGCCATCTTTGAAGTGTTCAAAACCTGGAGACACTACCTAGAAGGTTCAGCAGATCCAATCGACATTGTCACCAACCATAAGAATTTAGAATATTTCTCAACGACCAAGTTACTCACCCATCGGCAGGTCCGATGGTCCGAATACCTCTCCCAGTTCAACATGGTAATCCGCTTCTGACCTGGTCACCTTGGTGCTAAGCCTGACTCACTGACTAGACAATGGGATGTCTACCCTAAAGAGGGAGGAAGCGACTATGCCAAGATCAATCTGCACAACCTCCGACCAGTCTTTACAATGGAACAACTTGTATCGTCACTCCAAGCCACCTCCCTGTACTCTCCAGTCATGTGAGCTGTAATGATTATGGATGTAGAACAACTCTATAAGGACATCCAAACCTCACTCCAAGAGGACCCTACAGCTTCGTCCCGAATGGACAACCCCACTGATCGATGGACCATCTCCGAGGATGGACTTCTCCTCCTCAATAAAAGAATCTACATCCCCGATCACGGAAACCTCTGACTCTGAGTCTTACAAGACAAACACGATCACCCAATCTCAGGACATTTCGGCCAGAATCGGACATTGGAGCTTATACGAAGAGACTACATCTGGCCCAAGCTCCGAGATTCCATTAAGTCCTATGTTAAATCTTCTACCACTTATATGAGGTCTAAGCCACAGAAACATTGCATGGGCTACTCAAACAACTACCGATCCCCAAACGACCATGGAACTCCATCTCCATAGACTTCATAGAGAAACTACCCACTTCAGACAGCTACAACACTATCCTCGTCATCGTAGACTGCCTAATAAAGCAGTCCCTCTTCATCCCCACCATCAACACGACCACTGCGCCAACCCTCACCAAACTCTTTGTCCTACATGTGTTCTCAAAACATGGAGTACCATCACATGTTACCTTGGACCGAGGATCCGAGTTTGTCTCCTCATTCTTCCGATCCCTTAGCAAAGCCCTGGACATGAAGCTTCACTTCACGTCAGGCTATCATCCCAAAGGAGATGGACAAACTGAACACATTGTTAAGTCTGCGTGTCAGGTGCTTAGCTAGTACTTCCGAAAGGGCTATCCGGGTTAGCGTGGGGGTCTATAACGGGGCCGAGGACCGAAGACGGAAGTTGGACGGACTATGGACAGAGGTGGAAGCACCGGGAGCTTAGGGTCAGTCGCGGAATGGTTCAATCTGGTCACTGAAGTGTTCGAGGTCGAAGGGACTTGGCTTCAACTTATGTATTGCGCCCTCCTCGATTGTCTGTCCCAAATTTTGGAAAGGAGACAGGAGTTTACTGGAAATGAATCGGAAACTAGGTGGTAGACTAAGTCGATATTTGTACTGGCGAACAGTCCAGTTGACTGGGAGACTATATACATGCAACTATCCTTGTACTATCTTTGCCGGTCATAAAACAAGGAGAAAGGGAGTACAAGGGGTCAATAGGAAAGAAGAATAAGGGAGTAAGGTACGCGATAGACTGGCGCGTTGGTTATCAAGATGTGGAACCTTGGTCATGGGAATCGGGATTGGACTAGCAGGGACTCGGATGTTACGGGAACGGGAACTGGAAAGTGATCATTCGTCCTTCGGTGGTCAGGGAGGTTTTGGAATCAGGGTAGGTGGTTGTGGGGGTTGGTATGGGTTTGTTGGGGGCATGGGACGTAACAGTACCCCCCCATTAGGACCGAGCCCTTGAGGTCCTAGGCTGTCGAATGATGTACGGGGTGGTCAAGACTGGTCGCTTGGCCTTCCTGGGCCTGGCTTGAGTGGATAGGCACAGTGAAAGTCCGAAACTACCTCCCTCATGTGGTTCAGTTCTGTGGCAGGGAGCCAGGAGGTCTCTTCTTCTGTTCCTTCATAACCAGCCCATCTGACTAGGTATTGGAGTTGGCAGCCATGACGACGATCGATCTTTGAGTCTAGAATTTCCACTATTTCATATTCGGGTTCCCCATTGATTTCTATTGGCGGCTGTGGTGGTATCATGCGGTTGGGGAAGGTGTTGGGGGTTGAAGGCTCCAGCATTGAGACGTGGAAGACGGGGTGGATCGACCTCATGTTTTTTGGAAGGCGAAGGGTGTAGGATACCGGTCCTACTCGAGCTATGACCTCGTAGGATCCTAGGTATTTCTCGGACAGTTTCTGGGAGGGTCTTGTGGTCCGGATGTTGTCTGATTTGAGGAAGACTTTGTCTCCGACCTTGACCTCTGGTCCTTGGGAACGGTGTTGGTCTGCGGAGGTGGTGTAGCATTGTTAGGCCATGGATATGTTTCTGCGGAGCTCCTGGTGTAGTTCATCTAGGTCCACTGCAAAGTCGTGCACCCTTGAGGAGGCCAGGTCTCGCTTGGGGTGGAAGGTGATGTCCGGGTAATATCCTTTGTTGGCAAAGAAGGGTGATATTCTGGTTGTTGCATTGGGGGTGTTGTTGTAGGTGAATTCCGCGATTGGGAGGAGGTCCGCCCAGTTGTCCTGCTGGTAATTGCAGTAGACCCAGAGGTATTGTTCCAACATTTGGTTCATTCGTTTGGTTTGTCCGTCGCCTTCTGGATGGTATCCGGAAGTGAAGTGTAGTTTCATGTCTAGGGCCTTCCCCAGGGACCTGAAGAAGGAAGACACGAATTCTGTTCCGCGGTCCGAGGTAACATGTGATGGGACCCCGTGTTTTGAAAATATGTGGAGCACAAACAACTTGGCTAGGAGGGGGGTTGTGATGGTGTCGTGGGTTGGGATAAAGATGGATTGTTTGGTGAGTCAATCTATGATGACAAGGATGGAGTCATAGCCGGCCGATGGGGGTAGTTTTTCGATGAAATCCATTGATATGGAGTTCCACAGGCGTATGGGGACCGGTAGCTGTTTCAGGAGGCCATATGGTCGGTGTCTTTGTGTTTTGGCATGCATGCAGGTTGTGCAGGACTTGATGTAGGACTTCACGGTTTTTCGGAGTCCGGGCCATGTGTACTCCCTCCTGATGAGGTCAAGTGTTTGATTTTGTCTGAAGTGTCCGGAGACGGGGTGGTTGTGCTTGTCTTGTAGGATTCATAGGTGGAGGTCATTGCTGTCTGAGACGTAGATACGCTGGTCGAGGAGGAGGAGGTTGTCTGGTGTGGCCGACTATTTTCCGTTCGGGTTGTCGAGTTTTTCCGAGGTTTCCAGATTGTTTTGGATTGCTGCATGGATGTCGTTGTGGAGCCGTTCTGTGTCCATTATTGTGGCCGCTCGTAGTGACGGAAAGTATAGTGCCATGGCCTGTAGGGAGGTGGATAGCTGTTCTGTGAAGAAAATGGGTCGGAGGTTGTGAGGGTTGATTGTGGCGTAGTTGTTCCCTCCCTCTCTGGGGTAGATGTCCCATCATCTGGTTAGTGCATCTGGTTTGGCTCCGAGGTGTCCTGGGCAGAAACAGATGGTCATGTTGAATTGTGAAAGGTATTCCGACCATCGGACTTGTCGGCGGGTGAGAAGTTTGGTCGTCGAGAAGTATTCTAGGTTTTTGTGGTCCGTTACAATGTCGATGGGGTGGGGTGCGCCTTCCAGGTAATGTCGCCAGGTTTTGAAGGCCTTGAAGATGGCAAGTAGCTCCTTATCATGTACGTCATAGTTCAGTTCTGGGGGTGAAAATGTCCGGGAGTGGAAGGTGATTGGGTGTATCTCATTGTCCGTGGGGGAGATTATGGATAAGATGGCCGCCAGGGTGTAGTTGGAGGCGTCCGTTTCAACGATGAGTTGGGAGCTGGGGGTCCATTGGCTTAACACTAGGGCTGTGGTGAAGGCCTTCTTGAGGGTTTCAAAGGACGTCCTGCAGTCTTTGGAGAAGTTCCAAGGTGTATCCTTTCATGTCAAATGGGTTAGCGGAATCGTGATGTCGGAGTAGTTGAAAATGAAATGTCTATAGAAGTTTGTGAATCCGAGGAAGGACTGGACATCCTTGACTTTGCGCGGTTTGGGCCAGTCCTGGATCACCTTGATCTTGTTGTTGGCCATGGTGAGTAGGGAAGGGCACAGGTCACCCAGGGGTCAAATGTGGGTGACCCACACCCAACCCATGGGAAACCCAAACCCATCAACCCATGGGTTTTTTCCCACAGGTTGACAGGTGTTGGGTGCGAGCCGCACCCACACGTGACATACGACACAAATGCGGTGTACAAACATGCTGTATGCACGCACGACATATGACATGAATGCGCCATATGCGCACACGATGTACGACATGAATGCACCGTATGCGCACACGATGTACGACACGAATGTGCCATACGCGCACACAATGTACGACATGAACGCGCCACATGCATGCGTGTCATACGTGTCAGCGTATGGCGCATTGGTGTCGGCACGTTGGTGTCAGCGTATGCACATATGGTGCATTGGTGTCAGCATGAGCACATACAGCACATTTGTGTCGGCACGTGCATGTGCAGTGTGTTGGTGTCGGCGCATGCACGTATGGTGCATTTGTGTCATATGCATACACATACAGTGCAGTCATCTCATACGTGTGTGTGTGCATGTTGTATGCACGTACAAGGTTGAGGCAGCAGGTTAGGCTGGGTCACGGGTGCTCTTGGCTTGACCCGCACCCAAACCCAAGGGCACCAGACCCAGTGACCCATAGGGGTTACCCTAACCCGTGCTATTCCCTAATAGTGAGGCCATTCGGAGATAGGATATATCCCAGGTATTCCACTGTGTTGGCATGGAATTGGCATTTGTCTGTGCGGTGTAAAAGGCAACAAATTCCCACAGTGATGTGTTCTTTCAACTGGGCCAAAAGGCCACTATGCCAGGTTATCTGGCATTAGTCTGTGGGCACTATTTAAACAGCAACTTGTTACATGTATTCACCAACCATTGCAATGGTATGTAACATGCGGGCATACAGGTGGTTGTTGTTGCCAAGTCGGTGCTTTCCTTCTTGGGGCATTTTTTGACCCTGTGGCCTGCTTTGCCGCAGAATAAGCAGAGGTCCTGCCTGAAACGGCGTTGTCATTCCAGGGGCATGAGTTTCCCATTCTTGTCAAGTTTGGGCGTCCGTTGGGGGTCGAGTGTCTGGGTGAGTTCCTTGACGACTTCCAATTTTTGTTCCCAATATCATGCGTCGATGGATTGGGACAGGAGGCAAAGTTTCAGCAGGGAGGATAGTTTTCCTGTTCTAGCTATTTTGTCCTTAATTCTCCCAGGGAGCCCCTTGTAGTATTGATGGCGAAGGGCAGAGTCATCCCAAAGGGTATGGGTGGCGAGGCAGTTGAACTCAACCATATATTCCGTGATGCGTTGGTCGTTACACATGTGGAGTTTCTTGAGGTCCAGTTCCGCCTCGCCTTCCGGGTCATGGGGGCCAAAATTTGTTTTGAGTTCGGAAGTGAATTTGTTATAGTCATAGAGCCAGAGGGGTTCGTCATGGGCGGTGAAGGTGGGTTCGAAGTAGTCCAGGGCGGTTCCGGTTAGATATGATAGCACGTAGGTTACTTTGGTGCTACTGGTGTTGAAGGTTTCTGGGTCATCCCAAAAAATTAGGTTGCACTGTACGAGGAAGGTTTGTAATTTCTGGGGTTGGAACCGTTGAAAGGGTCTGGGCTTCGAATTTGTGTGGGAGGTCTCGATTTCCTGGAGGTAGCTAGGCTGTTTGCTAGCATAGTGATGGCTTTGGTGAGATTTGTCATGTTTCCCAGTGGTACGGGGGCGCTCTTCGAGAGTGGTGCCCGTAGAAAGAGGGGTCTCGTGCATGCTCGTAAAAATCTTGTTCGTGCCTTGTTTTTCATGATGATCAGGAGTGTGAGTACGAATATACTGTTAAGTCCGCGTGTCAGGCGCTTAGCTAGTATTTCCGAAAGGGCTATCCAGGTTAGCGTAAAGGTCCGTAATGGGGCCGAAGACCGAGAATGGAGATTGGACGGACTACGGACGGAGACGGGAGCACCGGGAGCTTAGGGTCGGTCGCAGATTGGTTCAATCCGGTCACTGAGGTGTTTAAGGTCGAAGGGACTTGGCTTCAACTTATGTGTTGTGCCCTCCTCGATTGTCTGTCCCTAATTTTGGAAAGGAGATGGAAGTTTACCGGAAGTGAATCGGAAACTAGGTGGTAGACTAAGTCAATATTTGTACTAGTGAACAGTCCAGTCGACTGGGAGACTATATACATGCGACTATCCTTGTACTATCTTTGCTGGTCATAAAACAAGGAGAAAGGGAGTACAAGAGGTCAATAGGAAAGAAGAATAAGGGAGTAAGGTACGCGATAGACTGGGGCTTCGGTTATCAAGATGCAGAACTTTGGTCACAGGAATCGGGATCGGACTAGTGGGGGCTTGGACGGATGTCACGGGAACGGGAACCACGGAAGGTGATCATTCGTCCTTCGGTGGTCAGGGAGGTTTCGGAAACAGGGGTGGGTGGTTGTGGGGATTGGTATGGGTTTGTTGGGGGCATGGGACATAACACCATAGATCTATATTGTAGAATCCATTCTAGGCACCTCTACCCTGCAATATAGTTGTCTCCATTCAAGGGGTCAATCTTGTATATGTTTGATGTAATTGACATGATAGAAGTTGTGAGGCATATTGGTGTAATCAGTTACAGCTGGGGCCCATAACCTATAGATCAAGGGATTTAATAAGACTTTTTAATATATTGAGGGCTTGTCTTTTTCATTAAATCTCACTTCACTTTATATACAGATTCCCAAGAAATATATTACTAATTGTCCTATGCAGCATTGTCATGCATTTCTAACCCAGGTATTGTTATACCTGGGTCCTGCAGTTCAAATAGGGTGGATCTTACCTGGGACATCCATTTCATGCATGACCATATTGCCGGTTCCCTCAAAACCCTACACTCACAAAATTTAGCTCTCTTATTTCTTCACATCATGCAATCTGTTTACCACAGTTTCCTTAAATGACAGTAGATAACTATCTCTCACATATTACTAATGTTTTGTAGTTAGAGTTCACCATAAGCACATGCACTTCAAGTACTATAATTTATATTTTCTCTCTCTCTCTCTCTCTCTCTCTCTCTCTCCCTCCTTTCCACACACAGTTACAGTACTCACATGCACAAATGGTTTAAATTAAACAACTCATCACAAACTGATTCTCACTCAGGACGCAATACCGGTCGCAAATTCCTCATATCCTTATGCTTGACTCACAAGCCATCTTGTGGGGCCGAAAAATGTATGCAATTGTCCAAAGTCCTGGATGTATGCTTGGCATTGACCCAATCCGTCTTGTAACCAATGGCGTTCGATTGACCTCGTGTGCAATTCAACAATACAAGTCACGCTCATTGAATGCTGCATTCATTCTACATCAATCGGTTAGCTTTCTCACCTGTCTACTGAACTAGTAGTTTGAATGTCTACAGCTATGGAAAATATCGGCCCTTTCAGTCTAATGAATGAATTAGCTGTGTCTCCCGCCGCCTGCCAAGGCTATTCAATGTTTTGAATTCACAAAAATACAATTGGAAAATATCCAGCGACTAAATAGCAGTTACACCCTGCAAGCGGATATCGTCTCCTCCACGTCGAGTAGTGTCGCGATGTCTCCCTCTGAGCTTGATAGAATTGCAGGCTCACCACCAAAGTCGACGCCACTTCCCAAGAATCAATTGTTCACCTTGTTGTACATCCAACTTGCCGAGCCCATAACGGTTAGTTGCTTCAACGAATGACTTCAATGGAGTAAATCGAACACTTTGTAAAGGCATCCGTAATTTTTCCCTTCATAAACCAGGCAAGAATTTTCTGTCTTTCCTGTCTTTTTGACACATCTTTAACATCATGGACCAGATGATCTTGGAGTATGACATAACGCAAGGCGATGAGGAGAAGTTAGGATATTACGCAGGAACTATGGTAAGCATTTTTTCATGAGTCCAGAGTCAAGTTTTCTGATCGCCCACCAGAATAGTTTGTTTTTCCTTACTGAAATGATTTTCGTAATTCAATGGGGTAGAACATCTGACAGGTTCGTGCGTTACCTATTTCTTGTATTTATTAATCTCTCTTCGGCAGGATTGGTCGACGTCCTGTGCTTCTCATAGGCCTCTGCGGTCTTGGGCTATCCATTATCTTCTTTGGTCTTTCAAAAACCTTTCCGACACTGGTAATCAGTCGTGCCTTATCAGGTGCACTGAATGGGAACATTGGAGTGATGAAAAGCATGGTGGCTGAGATAACAGACGAGACAAATCAGGCTCAGGCATTCAGTTTAATGCCTCTCGTCTACTCAAGTGAGCCTTATACATTTCGCTGCGTTTTGTGTTGGAGAGGAGTCTGACCACTAAATAATTAGTGGGAATGGGCGTGGCTGGTTTCATTGGTGGTGAATTTTCTCATCCTTACGAAAGGTTCCCCAATGTATTTGGATGGTTCAAGTTTTGGAAAGAGAATCCATATACCTTGCCTTGCTTTATATCGGCTTTCTATTGTGTCAGCGCCGTCGCAATTTCATTTGTATTGTTAGAAGAAGTACGTCATGATGTTATTCCCTTGTGATGATGATCAATATCTGTGACTAGTCTCTTCATTCCAAATTGGACAAGAGTATCGCCAATACCATCCGCGATGAAATTGTGACGGAAGTCACTCTTCTTCTTCCAAAACCCTTGCCTCCTCCTCCACCATCGCTGCGAGAAGTTTTGACACCTGGTGTTCGCATAGCTATCATCAATAATGGGTCCATTGCCTTGGTGCGCTGACATACTGTCTGTAACAGATCATTTTCTTACCTGGCCATCTTTAAAGCTCTCCATTGTGTTCATGTATATCCGGCCACTGTTCTTTGCCACACCCATTGCGCTGGGTGGCTTAGGGTTAGATACATCTACCATCGGTCTTATTCTGGGTTCGCATGGGATCATGGGAGGTGTTTTTCAGGCCATATGCTTTCCACTGTTGCATCGCAGATTGGGAACAACAAGGGTATTCATGGTCTCTCTCGCGTCCTTTTTCGTCGTTTATCTTGCTTGGCCACTCGCGAACTTTCTTGCGAGGCGGGCAGGAAAGGTTGATGCAAACGTAATCCTGGTCATAGTTATTCAGCACGTCTTCAGTGCATTTAACGGGGTTGGATACAGTGAGTGTCACAAGTCAATTTTGTGTATGGATGTTTTACCGGTTTTTATAGCCTGTGGGAATATTTTCATCACAAGCGCTGCTCCTACACGAAATGCGTTGGGCACCACAACTGGTTTGTGCCAAAGCATTGTGAGTCTGACACGGGCAATCGGTCCCGCGGCTGCGGCTTCACTATTCGCCTTTTCCATTCAGCACAATTTGCTTAGTGGTCAATTTGTTTACGTCGTTCTCGTTCTTCTTGTTGTATTGACACTGGCAGCTGCGTCGCGTTTGCCCAAGGTGGTGACTAGGGTGAGTGAGGAGCGCGTCGATTAACGCTGCAATCTCTTGGAATATATTACTATTGTACATGTAATGGTCTCGGATATTATATTATACGGGTATGTCTTCCACTGGGATGAGACCAGCCCACTGGTGACAAGAACCATATATCTCTATGAGCACCCCCTCCCCTGGGAATATGTATTGAGCACACATACTTTCTCACTATTATCCGAATCATCGTCCAAAATAATTTGTTCCTGAGCCATAAAATTACAAACACAATTCAGTAAACATGTCCATGCGCATGTCCAGATCCCAACATGAGTTGAGCTGAATACACTGAAGTGCATATATGCGCATATATAAATTGTTTCTGCCATACTGAGTCAAGGGATCACCTTCAGGGCCATCCAACCAAGTCAAAATCTTTCCATTCAGTGTATATTTCATTTGTTAGATCTTGATCATCCCTGTACTCTAATTATATCTGTGACATGGATTAACGGCTCTGAGATACCACATTGCACCAAGATGCAACACTAACCATCTCTGTATGTGTTTTACAACTCTGACGCACTTGTGTGCTCTTCACTCTGATGTCTGACATCACTGAACCTTAACAACATCACCATCACACACACTGTTATGGATCGCTTCTTCCAAGTGATGGGCAGCCTAGCTCGCTGAGTGGACTGTCTATCGGGCTTTCTCCGGTGTCTCCTGGTTTCGCGTTGAGACCGACGAGGCGACGACCATCCAATATCGGCCTAGCACTAGCCGTGAGCGAGATAAGCATGCGCAGGGTCGTGAGCGAGACGGATGTTGCGTTGCGGGAGACAGGCTCGAGACGGGCAAAGGCGCGGTGGAAATGGTTGAGTCATGTCTGGAGACGGGGGGTTGGTCGAGAAGGATCTCGCTAGCAATGCAAACATGGGACTTTTACTTGAATATTTTAATTCCTAGAAGCTGGATTGTCCGTTGGATGATGCTATGTTTGCAATACGTGTCTAGATACATTTGACCCTTCCAAACATGCGTAGGCCTGTTTAAACACGAAGACTTCTTTGCCCTCCAATCAAGGATCTCATTTTGTTGGCACTGTCCTTACATCTTGTTGCCTTGAGCTGCCTTGGATAACAGGATGTATAACAGAACGAGTGGGACACTGTCAGTAAATTTCCATAAAGTCGATATCCCAGATGAAATCATACAGGAACCTTGCATTGTCGAAAGAGAGTACCTCCATTTCACACACAATCAGGGTACTCACATGCACAAACGGTTGGAATTACACAACTCGTCACGAAGTGATTGCCACTCTGGATGCGATCCACCGCAAATTCCTCATATCCTTATCCTTGATTCACAACCAATCATGTGGGGCCTACATATATTTGCAATTGCCCAAAGACAGAGTCCTATTCCCGTGTTCATCAAGGGACTGTATGTTTTAATATATCGAGAACTTGAATCTTGTTCCTACTAGATCTCACGAGAATGGAGGCTGTGTCTTCAGGAGGCTGCAGGCTTGCAGAAAGGATCACAGCTAAGGAGGAACTTTGTTACCATCTTGCTCTACTGTATGCCTTCAGATCCAGCTAAATGTAGACCCTGTTTGAGGAACAGATTTGTGATGACCTGGCATATCAACTCCAAAACAGACATTGAATTGGAAACAAGTCTACGACTTTAGGCTCTTCCTCATAGATAAAATCGTGTGGCAGGAAGAGAGAAGTCTGTCAGAGTTTCATGATATGCCTCATGTGATTGGTCACTGGGATGACATGATTGGAAATCAATTAATTGCTAAACAGCATGACTATGCTCTGGCATCTGAGCTTCATCATGCATCCATTAACATTGCCAAGATGAATCCAAGGCAAAAGAATATTCATGATCAAATCCTCTCACCAGTGTTCACGAGAGATATAGAAGGGAGGCAAAATGGCAATCACTTCTTTGTAAATGGTCTAGGAGGTGCTGGAAAATCTTTTACCTGGATTACACTCTGTCATTTGGCCAGGGCCCAAAATCTAATTGTCCTTTGTGTTGCCTCATCTGGGATTGGTGCAGCTATCATTAAAGGAAGGATGACTTATAACATGTTCAAACTTCCAATTGTGATCAATGAAGTTTCTGTTTTTGTTTTGGATCTGTTGTGAGTGTGAGGTAACCCAAGAAGTGTGACAAAACTTTGGTGTGAGCAAAGGCTAATCAAATTCTCCAACAAGATGGTAGCAAGTTAATACCAGTCTGGGTTATTGTCCAAAAAGAATTGTTTAGAGGGGGGCCTTGGCAAGTGCCTTGTCAATTGTGTATAGGAATAATATTTTATGTGGGTAAATTATTAGTTCTACCTGTTAAGTACACATCACCAAGCTTTGGTTTGTAGGGTGCATACATGCATCTCACCCCTGAGAGACCAATCTCAATATATTTCCTCTTTGTATCGATTTCAGTGTCATCTTGTGTGCAATTCTATTCCAAATTTTTTGATTATTATTTTGTATTTTTACCCTCAGTATTGAGGGAGTTATTCTGTATTCTGTACAATACTCATGTGTGCTTACACATGCACCACACGACGTGCATGGCTGGCTCCCTGGGAAGGGACCAGGAGGTTGGCTCTATACCAAAGAGGCTGTATAGGAGCCAGCTCAGGGATATATGCAGGTGAAACAACAAACACTCGTATATGCCTTCCTCCTTAGTGGTTGACAACACTGAGGAGGTGAGCCAGATGTATGAATAAATGTAGAATTACAACTGATTTTCTTCTTATTTACACTGTAGTTAATTCCTATAGGTATATTTTGAAATAAATACTTAGTGGTTGACAACACTGAGGAGTTAATTGCTATAGATTGATAAATAAACTCTCTAATCTACTGCACAAGTTGCTCATATTCCTATATGGTTCACTCACTCATACCAGCCAAATGTCTACCATATAATCCCCCATACCAATGACCAAGTCTGATATTCACAAGTCACTAGGATGTTGGTCTTGGCTTAGTACACTTGCTTCACACATTTGGTCCATCACATATTCTATTCCATTTCAATTCACATATTCTTTCATGATTCACTTTGCTTGTTTTGGTATGTTTCACTTATGACTGGTCATATATATCTACTCTCCATATTTTGTCTGCATGTCTCTTTATTTTAGTTTACATTTCTTATGCTACCCTATTCCATATTATGGTCATCAATCCCCATTGCTAGACTATCTAGATAGTGAATCATCTTGTACGGTGGGTCTGTCAGGCACCAAGGATGCCGACAATGCATGGGCTGAGCACTATTGCAATGATGCCAACTTCATGATACTAGCAGGAATTGGCCAAGTCCTGCAGACCAATCAAAGTGGCTTGGCTTCAACATACTCATGCATTGCACCCTACTTTCCATGCATGCCACTAATTTGGAACAGACAGGATACCCAGGAGAGTGCCAAGAATGTCAGCCCAAGTAAGGGATTTTAGACAGGAGAAGGAAGGGCAAGAAGACATAGACCTAGTTGATATTCAGAGTGAAGCACTATCTACATGCATTTGCTACTTATATAGGTTAAGAAGTGAGATGTAGAAACAGGGTGGCACAAAGAATGGAGAACAATAAGATATGGAGACAATGTGGAAGTATTGTCTACAGTGATCAAGAATAGAATAAAGGAATGTAAACAAGAATAGAACAATGAAAATAAGATAGTAGAAATGTGGCCAAGAATAAGATAATAGAAAATGACCGAATATAAAACAATAGGATCATGGCCAAGGATAAAACAATAAAGAAATGTCCCAAGGTGAAACAGGCTGAGAAATAAAGGATAAATGGAGTGGGGATTAATGGATAATGAAGGGGGAAGAGTGGATGAAGGATAGGAATGGGGAGTGTGGATAATGAATGTGCTAAGCCGAGACAAATGTACCAAGTGACATAGGTGTGGTTTGGTCACTTGCATGTGGAATTAGACTGATTGTTTGGTCAGCACTGCCAAGTTACCCGATACTCAGTGCATGTACTTGACAGGGTCAAAAAACTGCCTCAATGTTTGTGCATTTGAGAAAGATTGAGATTTTTGTAAAGGAATGACATCAGCAAAAGTTCTTAAAATTCACATGATATACTAGAACATTGGCTATCTTCCAACTTAAGAAATCATATGAGTCCAATCAAAACTCATTGCTCAATAAATCAAACAAAATAATCACTCATTGAGGCAGTTTTTATTATTTTCTCTGATTTTCAATGTTACACACCAGTATAAGGTAGGAGTAGGTCATGTGAGTCATCAACATGTCATGTGACCTTATTTGTATCAATTTGGCATGTTGACCTTTGTTCATTCATCTCCTTGACTCCTGACCACCACTAAGAAATCTATCTCTGCTGAAAAGCATTCTTCTATTGTTTCTCTCCTCAATGAGGGATATTCCCATCATCAAATTCAAGCTAGGACTGGCCTGGGGAAGGGTACTATTGGCAGGATCAGTAGGGAGGTAAAGGGGGATAAGGAAAATCATCCTGGTGGCCATCCTTCCAAGCTTTCCCCTTGTTACAATGTAGAGAAAGGATGTAATCGTAATATATTAATCTCCTAAAGGTGAGGCAATGGCGAGGTTCTGGATGGGGCTTGGCTTCAATGTTATGCATTGCGCCCACTAGACCGCACAGTCCCCAATTTCGTAAAGGTGAGAGAGACAGAAGTGAACAGAGGAACCTTAGTTGAAATCAAGGTTGATTTTCTGACTGAAGACTGAACTATGAGTACAAGATCTTTTATACTACTTTCTAATCTATTAGGAGTCGAATAGATTCCTATAATAGAATGAGAAAGCCAAGGATTGTGAAAAGCAAGAAACAGAAATACTACGTCCCAAATAATGATCTCCTCCATGACATTGTGGAGTGACGTGTCACTCCAATTCCCAATGGAGTTACCTTAAGGAACATAATAGCAGATCGGACATAAAGGACTGAGCAGAATTGCAAGCAGATGAAAATGGAATGAAATGTAAATGAAAGGATATTAAATGTAAATGAATACGGAATGGAATAGCAAGCATATGGGATGTGATGTAAATGAGTGGAGTGAATTGACAGAAGCATGTGATGCCAAGATGGATACAGGAGGTGCATATAGTCCATGGGCTGAGGATGTTATGTTGAATAGCGAGTGAGAGCAGAGTTGGGCTGAGTGGGCTGAAATGAATAGTCGGCTTGCTGGCATACGGTTCCTGACATTATCCCTCCCTTACGGCTGAGTCCCACCAGGCCACAGAGATGAAGCTCTAGAATGGTGGCCCCATTGGAGTTTGGAAGTGCGAATGCATATAAGAGAAGTCATGGGAGTTTGGGGGGTAACCATCATCAACATCGCCAATGGAAGGTTACTACATCAACCCTGTCTACGTGCAGAAGCTAATGGGTGCCAACCCTTTGCCAATCACCACCTATCTCTGAGGTGAAAAACATCTACCCGTCACCATCCTGTCCCCCCTGTTATCTACCATTGAGCGTAGCCAGGCACTTCTTGAACAAGACCATATCAATGTGCGAGATCCCTGGATCAAAGGGGCACATTCGAAAAGTACGAAGGTGAGTAAGAATGTTGCCTCAGAATTAACTTTTAGCTGATATATGTTTTTTGCAGTATGCTCATCTTCAGATGAGGTATGACGAGGGCGATGTGAACAGTGTCTTTTATCGAAAGGCAAAGTTGGGTAAACAAGATGACCATACACTCTGGTCTCACGGATTCATCATCCAGAAGCCTTGTGGTCACTGCAAAAATCAGCACAACACATGCCTGAGGAAGTGGGACTTGGATTTGGATCTGGGTGCATGTGTGTGATGTGCTGAGAGGGGTGTGGGTTGTAGAATCATCGAGAGAGGTCGGGGTACGAGTAAGAGGAAAGGCAAGGGAAAGATTAGGGAGTAGAATCCTGAGGATGAGGGAAGTCCAAGATCGGAAAAGCGAACAAGGGAAGGTATGCCAGAAGATGAACATGGTGATGATGGTGCGGGTCCCTCAAAAAGGCCGAGGTTGGAACCCAGGGTACGTACTCCTCTGTTTCTTTCTGACCCTCACTCCCCACTGCCTCCTCCACCGCCCAACCCTCCTCAGGAGTCATCCCCTCCACCTTCTGTGGCACAAGTGCCACAGATCACAGTGTCTTCACCATCTCCAGCCCCTCCTATGCCACCACCTCCTCCTCTACCTCCTCCACCACCTCCTATGCCATCCCCTCCACCTCCACTACCTGTGCCAACCCCTCCACCTCCTCCACCACTGGCTCATATGGTTATGCCACCTCCCAGAGTCGTGCCTCCTGCACCTCCTGCACCTTCACCGGTCATTGAGCTGACCGCCACCCTTTTGGAACTACAGCGGTCGGTCGAAGCACATCATAAGGAGCTTTTGAAACACAAGTTCCAGGTGTCGGAGAGCCGTATTGTCAAGCTTTGGTTACTGACAGACTTCGGTACTGCCGAAGGGTACTGTCGAAAGGGTCAGGTGGACTATGGCCAAGTCCTGCAGGTCAAGAGTAGTGGCGTTGGCTTCAATATACTCGTGTGTTGCGCCCTACTTGCCATGCATGCCACCTATTTGCAACAGACAGATACTCAGGAGGATGCTGATGATGCCGGCCTGAGTCAAGGACTTAACAGAGGGGAAGAAGGTAAGCCTAGTCGATACCCAGAATGAGGAAATATGTACATGCATGTCCTACTTATATAGGTTAAGAAGCAACATGTGGAATAAGGAATGTGGAACAACAAGGTATGCAGAGCATGCGGTTATTGTCCTCAATGAGTAAAATTAGAACAAGGAATGTAAACGGTCATAGAACAATAAAGGGTAGAATAATAGGATTGTGACCGAGGATATGACAATAGGGAGTGGTCGATTATAAAACAATGGAGTCGTGACCGAGGATAATACAAAGGAAGGAAGTCCTGAGGTGAGACAGACCAAAGGGTGAGGACAAGGAGTGTATATGGTAGATATACCGAGACAAGACTAGTGTACCAAGTGTTATGCATGTGGCGTAGACACTTGGTCGTGGATATAGGATGGTCGTTTGGTCAGTACTGCCAAGTGAACGGGTCTCGGTACGTATGCTTGACATGTATGATAAACGAGGAATTGCAAGGTGAGGTTAGTCAACTGCAAGGTGAGGTGAGAGAGTTATGGATGATGTTACAGAATCAGAGGTCGCAGAGCAAGGAGTTGCCAGAGCTGCCAAGGGCACATGGAACTTGGGAAGGTTGGGTGACTAGGGATGGAAATCTGAGAAATGTGTTTGATGACTTGGATGGAGATGGGAAGGTAGAGTTGGATTTGTAGAATAGGAATTAACGGTTAATTGAGTGTGAATTTGAAGTTCAGAATAGAGTTGAATTGGAATAAGGAGTGATGAAATGGAAACTGAGCATTGGACTTGAAAACAGAAAGAAGAAGCTGAATTGCAAGTTGAAATGAGTAAATCAGAAATGAGGATTTTTGAACTTGAAGACAGAGGGAATGGAACTGAAACATGAGAGTGATAATGAATGGAATGAGCGAGAGTGAACGGAAGAGAAATTGCAAGGTGTTTATGGAATGGGTAATGGTCCAGGTTTATCTGGGTATGACTTGTGAAAGTCTTGAATGAGTTCTGAAGTATGGTTGAGTTCTGTCACAAGGAGCCATGAAGTTTCTTCATCTGTGCCTTCATATCCTGCCCACCGCACTAAGTACAACAGCCTGCATGCCATATGTCAATTATTGATTTTCGAGTCTAGGATCTCGGATATCTCAAATTTGGGTTTGCCATTGATTATGACTGGGGGCGGAGGTGGTTGAATGCAATTAGGAATGGGATTAGGAGTGGCTGGCTCAAGCATTGAAACGTGGAATACAGGATGTACTGCATTCATGTAGCCTGGGAGTTTCAGAGTAACAGAGTAAGTACTGGGACGTGCAATGATTTCAAATGGACCCAAAAACTTCTCAGCTAGCTTTTTTGCAGGACAGGTGGTCCTGAGAAATTTGGCTTTGATAAATGCGAGACTGCCAATGGCAAAGTCTGGAGATGGAAGTTGTTTGGTGTTAGCTGAGGATTGGTACATTTGTTGAGCATCGAGGATGTTGGTTCGAAGTTGCTGATGCAACTTGTCCAGGTCAACTATGAAGTCTTGTGCTCGTGATGAAGCGAGGTCATGTTCAGGATGAATGGTGAGATTGGGATGATAGCCTTTGTTGGCAAAGAAAGGTGAGATTCCAGTGGTGGCACTGGGAGCATTGTTATAGGTGAACTCTGCAAGGGGTAATAGTGGGGCCCAGTTGTCTTGTTGATAGTTGCAATAGACACGAAGGTACTGTTCTAATGTCTGATTAGTACGCTCGGTCTGGCCATCACCTTCTGGGTGATAGCCTGAGGTGAAATGCAACTTCATGTCAAGGGCTTTCCCAAGAGAATGCCAGAAACAGGACACAAATTCTGAGCCTCTATCTGAAGTGATGTGAGATGGAATGCCATGTTTGGAGAATACGTGAAGTACAAAGAGTTCTGCAAGCTGAGAGGAAGTGATGGTGACGGAAGTAGGAATGAAGATAGACTGTTTGGTGAAGCAGTCGACTATGACTAGGATGGCCATGAATCCCGAGGACACGGGAAGCTTCTCAATGAAGTCCATGGATATTGAGTTCCAGGGTTTGTCTGCCACTGGAAGCTGTTTGAGTAATCCATATGGCTTGTGATGTTGCAATTTATTCCGCATACATGTCATGCAGGACTTGCAGTAGTCTTTAACAAATGAGCACATGCCAGGCCAATTGTAGTCGCATCTGACAAGGTCTATGGTTTTGTTAATTCCGAAGTGTCCAGAAAGAATGTGATCATGCTTATGTTGTAACACATGTAAGCGTAAGTCTTGGGCCTCAGGAATGTAGATATAATCATTGAATAGCAACAGACCGTTGGAATTAGTCTGCCACCTCAGGTCATCATTATTCGCGAGGTGTTTCTGGGCTAAGGAGTCAGAAGGAAGATGGAGTCTGATGTCATTCAGGATATGCTCGGTGTCCATAAGAGTCGAGGCCCTCAATATGGGTTCAATGAGGCTTGTGGCTCAAAGGGACATGGTCAACTGATGTTGAGAGAAGATGGGTCAAAGGTTCTGGGGATTAATGGTGGTGTAGTTGCTCATCCCCTCCTTAAGGTAGATATCTCATCGTCTAGTGAGTGAATCAGCCTTAGTGCCCAAATGACCTGGTCTGAAATGGATGACAAGATTAAACTGAGAGAGGTATTCTGACCACCTAGCTTGATGTCTAGTCAACAACTTGGTTGTACAAAAGTACTCCAAGTTCTTATGATCAGTGATGACATTGACAGGGTTGCCGGAACCTTCTAAGTAATGATGCCACTTTTGAAAAGCTTCGAAAATTGCAAGCAGTCCTTTGTTGTGAACATCGTAATTCAGTTCTGGAGAGGTGAAAGTTCAGGAATGAAATGCAACAAGATGAAGCTCGCCATCTGGGGAGTGTTGCAAGAGTATAGCTGCTAAAGTGTAATCTGAAGCATCTGTCTCCACAATCAAGGGCAAATCAGGAGTCCAATGAGTTAAAATGGGGGCAGACATGAATGCCAGTTTCAGCTTATTAAACGCATCTCTACACTCCTCACTCCAGTTCCAAGCCAGACCTTTGCGAGTGAGTCAAGTAAGAGGAGTTGTAATAGAGGAATAGTTGAAAATGAATCTCCGATAGAAGTTCGCAAATCCGAGGAATGATTGGACTTCTTTGACTTTACATGGCTCGGGCCATTGAGTGATGCATTTGACTTTGTCTTCTGCCATTGTAAGGCCCTTGGGTGACAGGATATATACAAGGTATTCGACGGATGTTTGGTGGAAGGAACATTTGTCTTCTTGAGCATACAAGTTGTGTTTGCATAATCATCGTAGAACTTCACGAACGTGTTCGATATGCGAGGATTCATCATTGGAATAGATGAGGATGTCATCCAAATAGACTATGGTGCAGTTGTCTAAAAGGTTGCCAAAAATATCGTTCATGAAGTGCTGAAATGCAGCAGGGGCGTTAGAAAGTCCGAAAGGCATGACAAGCCACTCAAAGGATCCATAATGTGTCCTAAAGGCTGTCTTCCATTCATCCCCTTCTGCAATTCAAATAAGGTGGTAGGTGTGTCTGAGGTCAATTTTAATGTATATACAAGCTTTCTTGGGGGCATCTAAGAGGTCAGAAATAAGGGGAAGTGCATAACGGTCCTTGTTCATGATTCTGTTTAGACCACAAAAGTCTGTCTACACAGAGCTGCAGGGAGCCATCCTTCTTGCGTACGATTAGTACTGGTGCACTGTGTGATGAACGTGAGGGTCAAATGAAGCCCATGTTGAGATGTTTGTTGATGAAGTCTTATAGTGAGTGGAGTTCGGATACTGAGAGGGAATAAATGGGACCAAGAGGGGGCAAAGTGCCATCCTCAAGGTTGATCTTGAGATTGTAGGGTCTATGAGGTGCTAGAGTATTACTGTGCTGTTTACTAAAGACATCAGCAAAGTCATGATAGAATTCTGGAACATGCTGTTTAATGCTATCCAGGTTATCTGAGGAATCGACTGTAGTGGAGCCTCAAGCGTATTTGTCGAGATCTATGAGGTTGAGTTGAAAGGCCTGCAAACCTTCTAGTTTGTAGGCACAAACAAATGCTTCTGCATTAACTAGGGCTATCCACAGAGCCTCCAACTTTGGAGATGGTGATGGATTGCTAGGAAGTGGGGTGCTGGACTGTGAAGCAGCAGTTGAGGCCTGAGGTGTTGGAACGGTGGTCGGTTTTGTAGACTTGAAGGTTTTACTGCCCAATACCCAGTCAATTGATGGATTGTAGCAGGTGAGCCAGTTGAAGCCAAGTACTGCAGAGCAACTGCCATCTAACGATGTCACATAGAAGGTGACATTCTGAAGTTTGCCGGTCAGAAATCAGATCAGAATTGTCGTAGTCTGAGTAATGACAGAATTAGTAGAACCATCAAATAATTTCAATGGAATAGCAGGAACTGAATTAGTAGGCAAAGAATATTTCTGCACAACTCATGATTCAATGAAGCAGTCTGAAAAACCACAATCTAAGAGTATAACAAGAGGAAGTTCGGAAATAAGAGAACAAGACAGAGTAAGTATAAGCAAAGTTTTTGAAGTTTTAGAAGTAGAAGATATGCAAGAAATAGGAGAATTAGAAGAAAGGGTGTTCAAGAACAGCAGGTGAGAGAGGCTAACACAATCCTCAGCTTGTGCATTTCCAAGGTTGTAGCTCATTTTTTCGACTCCATCACCATGTTGTCTTTGGCATTGTTGTCCGAAGTACTTGCCTTGGTTGTGTGTGCTTTCGTTGTTTTCTTATTGTTGAAGTTGTTGGATTTGTTGTTAGAAGAAGAGGTCAATGAGGATTGGGAATTGGATTTGGGGCAGTCTTTGACCATGTGACCTTTTGAAGCACACAAGAGACAAAGTCCCACATTGATTTGCCTTTGATGTTCTTCAGGCAATAGCTTCCTGTCTTTTCTGAGCTTGGATGCAATGTCGTTAGCATTGTTGTTATTGTTGGAAGACTTATCATTGCCGTTCTTCTTCCCCCCCTTTTTACTCTTCTTGTCATTAGTGTTGTTGTTATTGTTGGAAGACTTATCATTGCCATTCTTCTTCCCCCCCTTTTTACTCTTCTTGTTGTTCGAGTTGTTGGAGTTAGACAAAGACTGATGGTTGTTGTTGTTGTTGGAGTTGGATTTGGACAAGGACCCATTCGGCTTTGAAGGATTTCCAAAGTTGTCGAACTCCTTGCATTCCCAATATCTGCTGTCGATCTTGAGTGAATATTGTCTGAGTTCAGCAAGAGTTTTGAAATAAGGGAAGTTAAGGAGGCTGTCCTTGATACGTCTGGCCAACCCCTTGTACACCGCATGTGCGAGGGCAGCGTCGCTCCACTGAGTGTGAGTGGATGCTCTGGCAAAGTCAATGAAGTATCGTGCTGCACGATGGTTGTCCTTCATAACTATCTTGCCAAGCTCAATTTCTGCTTGCACAGCACTGTTGAATCGGCCAAAGTTAGTCTCCAGCTCTTGATGAAAGTCCCTCTGGACCTTAAGCCAACTAGGCCCAGGCTAGATTTTGCCAAGAATAGCAGGTTGGAAATACTGGAGCACAGGGCCTGTGAGGTACAAGATGGCATATTGGACCTTTGATGCATCCATCAAGAATGCAGATGGATGGTCTCAAAAGTTCAGCATGTATTGTAAAAAGAATGTGCGAAGCTTAGCTTGGTCAGTACTGTCATAAACCTCAGGCTCGCAAACCTTGGCATGATGACCAGGGTTGGGATTAGATCTAGGGGACTGTTGGGCTAATCAATCGATGAGTGCCTTGACAATTTTGTCTGAACTAGAAGAGGAATTAAGAGTTGGATTGGAATTAAGAGTTGGATTAGGATTAGAAACATGAGTGGGGTTTGGATTTGAAACTTGAACAGGGTTCATATTTGGCTCATCGTTGTCATTATCGTTGATTGGGTTTTCTTCGTCATCATCCTCAGGTTCAGGAGGAGCGTTCCCTCCTGACGGGCCAGCTTCATGAAATGAACGGTTGTTCTGACAGCCGTCGAAGTGAGGAAATCTCCTGCAACTGACTTGGGACTTCTACGATGAAAGGTAAACTGCAAGTAGTAGAGCAGGTGTTCATGATGGTTGTAATATGTGAAGATGAAGTGCAATCAAGTGTGGTAGTCAGAAAATACTGTTACAATGTAGAGAAAGGACGTAATCATAATATATTTAATCTCCCAAAGGCAAGGCAATGGCGAGGTTCTGGATGGGGCTTGGCTTCAATGTTATGCGTTGCACCCCACTAGACTACACGGTCCCCAATTTTGTAAAGGCGAGACAGACAGAAGTGAACAGAGGAACCTTAGTTGAAATCAAGGTTGATTTTCTGACTGAAGACTGAACTATGAGTACAAGATCTTTTATACTACTTTCTAATCTACTAGGAGATGAATGGAACCAGGGCGGCATAAAGAATAGAGAACAATAAGGTATGAAGAGCATGTGGAAGTATTGTCCACAATGATCAAGAATAGAATGAAGGAATGTAAACAAGAATAGAACAATGAAGATAAGATAATAGAAGTGTGGCCAAGAATAGGATAATAGGAAGTGACCGAATATAAAACAATAGGGTCATGGCCAAGGATAAAACAATAGGGTCATGGCCAAGGATAAAACAATAGGGTCCAGGCCAAGGATAAAACAATAGGGTCATGACCAAGGATAAAACAATAGAAAAATATCCCAAAGTGAAACAGGCTGAGAAATAAGGGATAAACAGGGTGGGATTAATGGATAATGAATGTGGGAAGAGTAGATGATGGATAGGGATGGGGAATGTGGATGGTGTCAGGGGAACCCCCAATCACGAATCCCGACTGACACCACCCCACCCATACTTCATACCCATGGACCAAGAACCATTTGGCCCACTCACGGCAGTGCCAAATGAACTACTCACCAAATGACCATCATCACTGGTGGTCACCCTTCAGGAATGTCAACCGTAACTATTGGCCCTCCTCTTGTTGGTTGCTCCTGGTGTTGGGACCCTGGTGGAACTTCCTGGTCGGTACAGAGAATGATAGCCAGTATGGTGTGGAGTGCTATAGCAATGGTGCTTATATACAGTAGTTAATGGGCGAAGGGTTCTCTAGATTTTTCTCTTTAGATCCCCCTTCACCAGGTAGGCTAGTTACTATGTATTAGCTACTATACTAAACCTTTAGATTCCCCTTTGCCAGTGCACTGCCCGAGGGTAGAACGCCTGCTTAGGTTGCCCTCATAGTAGAAAACCCTCTCCCATGAGTACTGGCTGCCTCATCATGCAACCCCGAATTGAATCTCTTCAGAAGCAGCAACAGTGGCAGCTCCTTCTCATTCACTTATAAAAGAAAAACACCCTATCTCTTATGGATTTGTCATCGGCTCAGGAATTATTGGACCGACTGGTCGGTATATAACAGGAGTTACTGAGACAGAGAAGAGAAAAGCAGGATCTGGAGACAAGGCTGAATGTGCTGCAGGCAACCACCACAAATCTAGTAGCCAGTCTCCTGACCCATACTCAGCAGCCTGTGAAATGGATGGTAGAACCCACCAAGCCCTCCAAGTTTGACGGCAACCATATGCACAGACAAGTGTTCATGCAGTCCTGCACCCTATACCTCGGCATCTGTGCCACCAATTTCTCTGATGAGCAGTCTCAGATCCTCTGGGCACTGTCCTTCATGAAGACCGGGAGAGCTGCAACCTTCTCTGGTTGGGTGTTTGCTCACAAAGCAAAAACAGGCAGGCTGCTCTATGCAAACTGGAAGGCTTTTGCTGAAGCCTTTCAGCAACACTTCTACCCCCTACATGAGGCTACTGATACAGTGAATCAACTAGAGTTGTGTCAGTACCATCAGGGCAAGCATTCGGTCAATGAATATATCAACCAATTTAAGGACTTAGTCAAAAAGGCCAAATATGTTAGAAAATAAAATCAGCAACATAAATCAACAACTGGGACTCAATATCAACAGGCACAAAGGCCATCAAATGCAGGACACAATACGTGACATAAACTTGAGTCGCATCACAAAACAAACCGGCATGCCAATCAATGTGGTCGTGGGGGGGCTGAAACTACCTAGAATTACTTTAGAATACTAACTAAACTACTTATACAATGTTAAAGAGGGAAAACTATACTACGAATGATGTCACAAATGATTCACAGTGACAAGGGTCACACGAGTGACATGAGAATGCGCACATTCAAGATACATGCAAGAAATAAAGAAAAACAATGAAAATAAACAAAATAAATCACTTTTAAATCCCAACAAAATATACAGATGGGCGATCTATCATTATGAAGTTCCGGTGAGGCTCGACCCTACAATCCAGTGTCACATTGCGCTGATGCTAGATGGGAGGCCAAAGGATGATGACATCTTGGGGTGGTACACTGCCATGCGGGTGGTAGCTCTCATACGCACAGCAAATGAAGCCTTCTAGGGACCTTGATTTTCATCATCGCACACCTTGATGCCACGGCCTAGCCAAAGGCTTGTTGAACTTCTGACTAGGCAATCTGCGCCTGTACCTCCTAGAACATCGTTGGCCCCCCTTCCTCTAATCCAGCCCCCTGGACCCATGCCAATGGACATTGATACAACTAGACAGTGGTATCCTCTACCTCTCACATGCCAGCAATGCAGCAAGACTGGCCACTTTGCCGGAGACTGCCCCTAGGTATATGATGTGTGCTTCATGACAGTGGAGGAGCATGAGGAGATGCTAGAGTACTAGATGGTGTCTACAGACCTTCAAGATATTGATGAGGCCAAGGGGGTTGAGGAAGTGGATTTGGGGGATTTTTCCCAAGGCAGCGAGTGAAGGATGTGCCCTCGCTGCCCTTGTTTAATCGTTTTGCTGCTCTGTCTATAGACTCTGATATGGAGAATACAACCCAGTATTCAGATGATGATGCCTCAGCTGCCAGCAATGAAGACACTCCTGAGCTGATTTCACCAAAACTACCATCTCTCCCCTAGGTTAAAACATTGGGAACATAGTCTCCTGAAACAATACATAGTGGCCTCCACCCCCTTGCCAAATTTGCTGAACCTCAAGGTAGAGATACAGACTACCAACATGGCCAAAGTTAAGGGCATAACCACCCTACTAGATAGCGGAGGCACTGGATTGTTCATAGACCAAAAGTTTGCAGTTGCTGAGAGATTAACCTTGCACCCATTAACTCGACCTATGCCAGTGTACAATGTCAATGGTACCCCAAATGAAGGAGGAGCAATTTGGCATGTGGATGATGTGATCTTATGCTATCAGACCACTCAGAACAAGCCATATTTGCCATGACCAATCTAGGGAAGCACAAGATGATCTGTGGCTCTGCAATAATAACCCTGAGGTCAACTGGTGTATGCAAGAGGTTATGCTAAGTCAGTGCTCCACCCAATGCCCCACCTGCTAAGCCAAGTTGCAGAAGAAACATCGGGAGGAAATGGTGATTTGGGCTCTCTGGGCAGGCCCCTTGCCAAGCATAACAGTCGATGAGTCAGAAGACTGTGAAAGCACTGACAATGGTGTGCCCCTCCTTGAACCAGGCAATTACCTTGTCTCAACTGTAGCCCCACCAAATGTCCTAATTGGGACTATTACAGCAGTCATGACCACACAACAACTGGCCAAATGGGCACTCCAGAGCACTCCTCCTAGGGAGAAGGGGGCAATCCTGCCTTATCTCCAGGACTTCAATGATCTCTTTGAGAAAGGGTCCTTTGATTCCCTCCCCAAGCAGAGGACATAGGACCATGCAATCAAACTGGAACTAGGCACAAAACTCTTGGCTTGCAAGGTATACCTGCTCTCCCCAAGCAAACTTCAAGAACTGGATGAATTCCTACAGGAAAACCTCCACATGGGTCGCATCTGCCCCTCAAATTCCCCTATAGGCAGCCCTGTATTCTTCATTAAGAAAAAGGATGGCTCCCTTCAGCTGGTCCAGGACTACTGGGTGCTCAATGTGATGACAGTAAAGAACTGATACCCCCTGCCTATCATCTTGGATCTCATTGCGCAACTTTGAGGGGGCCAAGTACTTCTCTAAATTGGACGTGTGATGGGGGTTCAACAATATGCAGATCAAGGAAGGAGATGAGTGGAAGGCAGCATTCTGCACAAACCGAGGGCTCTTTGAACCCCTTGTCATGTTTTTTGGCCTTACCAACAGCCCTGCAACATTCCAGACTATGATGAATGACATCTTTCAGGACCTCATGATAGAAGGGCACATATGTGTATACCTGGACAACATCCTCATCTTCACCGAGACTCTCAAAGAGCATCAATGGGTCATCCAGGAGGTCCTTGAACAATTAAGGGCCCACAAGCTCTACCTCTGGCTGGAGAAGTGCGAGTTTGAACAGACAAGAATCGAATACTTAGGCCTCATCATATCTCATGGCAAGGTAGAAATGGACCCAGTCAAGGTAGAAGGTGTCACAGGTTGGCCAACCCCATCAAACCAGAAAGAGGTCCAAGCTTTCCTCAGCTTTGCTAACTTCTATTGAAGGTTCATCAAGAGGTTCTTGCATCATGCCAGGCCATTGTTCAAACTCATAAAGAAGGATGCGAAGTGGAGGTGGGGAGACATGGAACAAGCAGCCTTCAAAGGGCTCAAAACGAAGTTTACAACAGCACCCATCCTCAGGTTTGCTGACAATACTCGCCCTTGTTGAGTAGAAGTGGATAGCTCTGTATGTTGCCATAGGGGTAGTCCTTTCACAGCAGTCACACAAGGATGGCAAGCGGCACTCAATTGCCTTTTATTCAAAAAGTCTCTCCCCAGTAGAAAGGAACTACAAGATCCATGACAAGGAGATGCTTGCGATCATCTGGGCCTGAGAAGAGTAGAGACACTTCTTAGAGGGTGCTGAACACCGTGTCAAAATCTGGACTGACCATAAGAATCTAGAGTACTTCCAATCTTCAAAGAAGTTGAACCAGCAACAAGCCCATTGGTCCCTCTACCTCTCATGTTTCAACTTCAATTTATGGCACCGACCAGGAGTAATGATGGGGAAGTCTGACACACTCTTAGGTCAGTTGAATCATGGATCAGGAACAGGCAACAATAGTGACCTAGTCTTGCTTAGGGAAATGCACAGGTTAGGCCAACCCGCACGGGTCACCAGGTCGGGTGTCCTTGGGTGTGGGTGCGGGTCAAGCCGCAAGCACCCGTGACCCGGGCCCAACCCGGGGCATCAATTCCAACACAAACATGACTTACGCGTACGTGCAGGCGCTGACATGAACACGACGCCCCGAACGTGACGAACGTGCCGTACATGCACGCGACACCGCGAAGATGAGGTATGCGACGTACGCACACGCGCCGCGATGAACATGATGTACGCACACGTGCAGCCACGAACGTGACGTATGTGCTGTGATGAACGCGACGTACATGGCATACGCAACACCCATATGTGCACGCGCTGCCATGAACGCATATGCGCACGTGCCGTGACGAACATAATATAAGCAACGTATGCGCACGTGCTACCACGAATGCGTATGCGCATGCACCACGACAAACGCGACGTACGTGCATGCATGCGGGTGTGGCGCGCACCCGAGACCCATCGACCCGTGGGAAAAAACCCATGGGTTGATGGGTTCGGGTTTCCCATGGGTTGGGTGTGGGTCACCCACATTTGACCCGTGGGTGACCCGTGCCATTCCCTAGTCTTGCTTTAGCCTGAGCTGTTCATGATATGGGCACTCAAGGGAGTAGCACTGGAGGGAGAGGAGCAGGGGATCACCCGAGAACTGAAGAAAGCACTAGGTGAAGGGATGCTAGAGGACAAGGTGATGGAAGCAGTGAGGAAGCTGTGAGAAGCAGGAGGGAGATTGTTGGTTTTGGCTGAATGGGTAGAGGCCAATGGACTATTGACCTTCAGAGGCAAGGCATATGTTCCGGAGGTAGGAGGCCTCCGGTGATGGATCATAGCCCACCACCATGACTCTAAGATACCCAGACACCCTGGCCATTGGAAGACCCTTGAGCTCATCTCCTGGAACTATTGGTGTCCCCACATGTCTCGGTACATCGGCAAATATACCAAGATGTGCGACCTGTGCCTGCAGACAAAGTCCCAAAGATAGCAGCCCACCAGGGAACTCCACCCACTTCCGATCCCCGAGGCATGGTGGGATACCATAAGTGTAGATTTCATAGTAGAACTCCCCAATGTGCATGGGTATGATGCCATGATGAATGTGGGGGACTTGGTGTCCAAGTGGGTGCACTTCATACCGACTCACACGATGGTAACAGTAGCCGGAGCAGTACGACTCTTCCTACACCATGTATGGAAGCTACATGGGTTGCCAAGGGTGGTAGTGTCCAATCAAGGGGTCTAATTTGTCTGCAAGTTCACTCGGGAACTCTACCACTTACTAGGCATTTGCCTGGCAGCCTCCATAGCCTACCACCTGCAGACAGACAGTCAAACCAAATGGGTGAACCAAGAACTAGAACAGTACCTCTTCCTCTTCATCAATGAGAGGCAAGACAATTGGGATGATCTCTTTCCCCTGGCTGAGTTCCAGTATAACAATCACATTCACGCTTTGACCTATGAGTCCCCCTTCTTGTTAGATATGGGCCGACACCTGCACATGGGGTTCAAGTGGCACCAACCCCTATCCTGCCTTGAATCTGTGAACGAGTTCAAGGAGCAGATGGAAGGAGCACTTTCAGAAGCAAAGGCAGCCCTGGTAAAGGCAAAAGACAATATGGCGACCTATTACAACCGCAAACACCAGCCGATACTGACATTCATGCCAGGCAACAAGGTATACCTTGATGCAAGCGATATTCATACCAATCACCCATCCAAGAAGTTAGCACACAGGTGACTCGGCCCCTACCTTGTTGAGGAACAAGTGGGGTCTCATGCATACCGACTTCGACTCCCGAGAGCCTTGAGTCATCTTTATCCAGTCTTCCCAGCCCTCAAACTTACCCCGGCTGTGGCTGACCCCATCCCAGGTAGACGATAGCCCCTTCCACCACAACCAATCCTCGTCAATGAAGAGGAACACTTCGAGGTCAAACAAGTGCTCAACAGTCAGATGAGAGCAAACTGGCTGCAATTCCTTATCAAATGGAAGGGTTATGGCTATGAAGAGAATTATTGGAAAAATGAAAATGATGTCCAGGCCCCTGACCTCATTGCCAACTTCTACCATTGGCACCCAGGTATCCTGCATCAAATCCACACCATGGAAGTGTCCACCTTCAGATCTCACATACCAGTCCTGCCCATAGGGATCAATGCATCAGGGATGCCGCATTCTAGAGGGGGGGTGATGTCAGGGGAACCCCTGATAATGAATCCCAACTGACACCGACACTGCCCCACCTGTACTTCATACCCAAGGACCAAGAACTGTTCAGTCCACTCGTAGCAATGCCAAACAAAATACTCACTAAATGACCATCACCACTGGTGGTCACCCTTTAGGAGTGTCAACTGTAACTATCAGCCCTCCTCTTGTCAGTTGCTCCTGGTGTCGAGACCCTGGCAGAACTTCCCACCCAGTATGGAGAATGATACCTGGTATGGCAGGGAGTGCCATAGGAATGGTGCTTATATACAGTAGTTAGTGGGTGAAGGGTTCCCTAGAGTTTTCTCTTTAGATCCCCCTTTGCCAGGTAGGCTAGTCACTATGTATTAGCTACTATACTAAACCTTTGGATCCCCCTTTGCCAGTGCACTACCCAAGGGTAGAACACCTGCTTAGGTTGCCCTTACAGATGGTGAATGTGCCAAGCTGAGACCGACATACAGAGTGACATATATGTGGCTTGGTCACTTGCATGTCAAATTAGACTGATCATTCAGTTGGCACTGCCAAGTTACCCGATACTCAGTACATGTACTTGACAGCTGCATTGCACACTGTCTCTTCCTTTGACACCTGACTCATAGATTTTACCTTACCAAGTGCCACATCAACCCCATCTCCTGACATGCCTTATACCCAAAAGGCTGCTGTATTGTACAATGATACACCGCTGTAGTGTGTAATACAGCGGCACACACCGATACCTAGGGCCTGTTACAATATGAAAAGATAATGTAATCATAATTAAATGTAATATCTCCCAAGATCAAAGGTTCAGAGTAGGATAAGGCTTTAACTTTAATGTTGTGCCCACCAGATTGCATTGGACCCTAATTTCGTAAAGAGTGAGAACATAATTAAGTCTAAGATGAATGGAAGGAAGCTTAGTTGAAATCTTAGTTGATTATCTGACTGAAGACTGAACTACTGAATGTACAACATCTTTATACTACTTTCAAACCTACGAGGAGTCAGATAAATTCCTATAATAGATAAGAAAGTCCAAGGATTATAAAAAGCAAGAACAGAAATACTATGTCCCAATCTTAATCTCCTCTGTGACATTGAGGGGTGATGTGTCACCCCAATTCCCAATGGAGTTACCCTATAAGGAACATAGTAGCAGATTGGATATCAGAGATAGAATGGAATTGCGAATAAGGAAAGTGGAGCAGAATGAAATAAAAAGGATATTAATGTCACGGCCATGATACCATGCTCTGATTTACTCAGCAGTACTGGCTGACCCATCCTTACCCATATCATCCCTCACCAGTGCGCCGTCTTGGCTCAGTACACTCGGTTCATTATTTGGTTCATTATCCCTACCCTACCCTCCTATTCTTTATTATTCTTCTACTCCCTGTCCTTCCCCTAGCCCATTTACCCTCAGGACATTCACTATTTATTGTCACTCGGTCGTGGCCCTATTGTTTTATATTCGGCCACCCTCTATTGTTCAATTTTTTCCTCACAATCTTACTCATTTATTATTGGTCATATTTCATTGTCTTACTCTCATATTGTTCTATTCTAGATCACTGTGGACATTACCTCCACATGGTCTCCATACCTTATTCTTTTCTCCATGTCTTATGCCACCCTTATTCTACATTCTGCCTCTTAGCCTATATAAGTAGCAAATACATGTACATAGTTCCTCAGTCTGAGTATCTACTAGGTTTATGCCTTCCTGCTCTCCTCCCTCCATTCAGAAGTCCCCACTCAGGCCGACACCCTCCGTATCCCCTCGACCATCTCTTCTATTACAAGTTAGTGACACACACAGGAGGCAGGGCGCAATGCATGAGCATGTTGAAGCTAAGCCACCCCGACTGGCCTGCAGGACTTGGCCAGTTCCTGACCATACCTTCAGTGTTACTGAGGCCTGATAATTAAATGTAAATGAAGTGGAAATGGATTTGCAAGCATATGGAGATTGACATAAATGAGTGGAGTGTATTGACAGGTGCATGTGATGCCAAGATGGATACATGAGGTGCATATAGTTCAAGGGCTGAGGGCATATAGTTGAATAGGTGAGTGAGGGCAGAGTTAGGCTGAGCAGGCTGAAACGAATAGTCGGGCATGCCTAGTGATTGGGGCGGGTATTGGAAACCCACGTGGGTAGCAGGTACAGGTAGCATAGGTAAGGGTCAGGGTCAGGATTTCCAACCCGGCCCAAACCCATACCTGTTCACAGGTATGCTTATATAAGCAAGGTTCAGCGCTAACCTCACTTATATAACACTAACTTCACTTATATAAGTGAGGTTCAGCGCTAACTTCACTTATATAAGCGAGGTTCAGTGCCAACCTCACTTATATAAGTAAATTTAGTGCCAAATTTGATTATATAAGGAAAGTTAGTGCTGAACCTTGCTTATATAAGTGTACCCGCAAAAACCCATACCTGTAACACATGGGTATGGGTTTTCCTGGATATGGGTATGGATAGACATAATATACCTGGGGGTTACCCATGCCAATCACTAGGCATGCCGGCATATGGTTCCTAATAGGGCCCTACACCCTGTGGGTATTCCAACAAATAGATGTTGCACTGGATCAAGATATAAAGACAGTACTTATGTTTGGGAATACCTCTGAGTTATCCTAAACATAAGCAAAGTCTTCATATCTTGATCAAGTGTAATACTATTTGTTGGAATATGCGCAGGGTGTACTATATACATCTTCATATAAATATTTGGATTTTAAATTCAAATTGCATCATGGATGCTGGTGGTCAGTATGTGTGAGTAGCTACATAAAATTTTGTATAAGCACTGTAACTGTGAAAGGCAACAAATTCCCACAGTAATATGCTCTTCCAACTGGGCCAAAAGGCCACTATATCAGATTATCTGGCATTAGTCTGTGGGCACTATTTAAACAGCAACTTGTTACATGTATTCACCAACCATTGCAATGGTATGTAACAGTACCTTCCTCTTAGGTACCAAGCCCTTGAGGTGCCACAGTGATGATATCTTAATGTCAGGATTTGGTAATGCTGAAATATCGGTTAAGTCCTGCAAACCATTCCGGAGTGGCTAGGCTTCAATGTGCTCGTGCGTTACGCCCTGCTGTTCCGTGCATGCCACTAATTTGGGTAGTGGGGGGAGCCTCGTGAGGATGCCGAGGGCGTCAGCTCGAGCAAAGGACTTTAGGAATAGGAAACAGACAAAGGGGTGCGAACCAATTGATATACTGAGTGAGGAACTATCTACATACATCCCGCTACTTATATAGTTAAGAAGCAAGATGTGGAACAGGGTGGCGTAAGGAATGGAAACAATAAGGTATGAAGAAACCACATGGAGGCATTGTCTACAGTGGTCAAGAATAGAATAAGGAATATAAGCGAGCTTAGAATAATAGAATATGGCTAAGAATAAGATAATGAAGTGGTGGGCAAGAATAGAACAATAGAGGATGGCCCAGGATAAAACAATAGCAGTGGCCAGGACAATGAGTGGCCGTCATGTTGTTCAGGGGAAACGGGTCAAGGAGTGGATAGGGGGTGAAGGAACAATGAAGAGGATAGGACGAGAGGAGTGGTCCATATGATGTACCGGATGTACCGAGCCATGGCTGTGTGGTAGTGTAAGATGATGTGGGCAAGGGCCGGTTGGTCGATATTCCTGAGTGAGCCAGTACTCGGTGTTGCAGACTTGACACTTAACAGGTCTCCTAGGCCTGTCTGTGGCTCCCCCCAAGCACTCTAATTACTGTTTGACATAGCAGACCCCCATGATGTCATGGACTATCATGTAAGCCAGGGTTCCTGGGGTCCAAGTGATTGCAACAACCCTCTAAATTATTGCGCACAGAGGGAGTTGAACCACTGACCTTTGGTAACCTGGCATACTGTGAAAGGTAACAAATTTTTTCCCACAGTAATGTGCTCTTCCAACCGGGCCAAAAGGCCACTATGCCAGGTTATCTGGCATTAGTCTGTGGGCACTATTTAAACAGCAACTTGTTACATGTATTCACCAACCATTGCAATGGTATGTAACAGTGACATAATATATGCTGTTGTGATGTGACATGGAATCTAATTTTGATATATATATATTATAGTAATCAATGCATGAATGCAAGGATAGTAAGTAGTGATTGTTGAAATATTTTGTTGAGGTGTTGAGGTGTTTTGGAACCCAAGAAGCAGTGACAAAACTTTGGTGTGAACCAAGGCAAGTCAAGTTCTCTGACAAGATGCAGGAGGACAACAAAATACACTTGCACTGGCTATTTTTATGGAGAACCCAATTAAGAAATTATACTCCAGAGATTCACGTAATCTGTTATTACATGAGTATTGCGATAAAGATTTAATGAGATCTCATGTAGCTGTGCAAAATATCTTTATTGATTCTGATCTGGGTTGTTTGTCCAAATAGAATATTCAAGGGGGGTCTTGTTAGGTATCCTGTTTGTTACGCATAGAATTAATAGTTTAAGAGTGTTAAACTATTAGTTCTAGACTGGTTTAGAT
>QLPG01012273.1:0-10627 GCA_003314385.1 Gomphus sp. MG54 | reverse complement strand
ATCCCCAGACAGATGGACAAACAGAACGCATCAACCAAGAGGTAGAGCAGTATCTACGACTGTTTGTCAACCATCGACAGGATGACTGGGTGGAATGGTTGCCATTGGCAGAGTTCAGCTATAATGACAAGATCCAAGTGTCGACAGGGTACTCTCCATTCTACTTCAACTATGGACAGCATCCAAGGAAGTCTACAGAGCCACAACGGGAGGCAGAAACAGAGGCGGCAGATGTGTTTGAGAGAAGGATGAAGAAAATAAGAGAGGAGGCAGCAGTAGCACTAGAAAAGGCAGCATCAGACATGAAGAAGTATTATGACAAATGAAGGCAAGATGTACCACAATATCAAGTAGGGGACAAGGTTTACTTGGAAGGCCTTAATGTCACCACCGACTGACCTTCAAAAAACTAGAAGACAGACGTTATGGCCCATTCCCAATTGTAGCAAAAGTGGGAGAACGTGCCTATAAACTACGACTACCCCCCAATTGGAAGAATATCCATCCTGTGTTTAATACCGTCCTGCTGTGCCCTGCCCGAACACCCACATCCTCCATACAACAAAAGCCTACACCCCCTCCACCAGTGATGACACCAAAAGGAGTAGAGTATGAAGTAGAGGAAGTTCTGGACTCTAGAATGCATAGAGGAGTACTGCAGTATCTGGTGAAATGGGTTGGATACCCCAGAGAGGAGAATTCGTGGGTGCCAGGGAAGAATATGAGGAATGCAAGACGGAAAACACAAGAGTTCCATATGCGATTCCCAGCTGCACCCAGGCACATAGGCCACATCTTCCACAGACTACCCTTTCGGCCCATACCAAACCCCAGAGTAGTGTCATGATGGGATGACATGGATGCATGAGTGAGGAGTGAGTGGCATGCAGAAGGCCATTGCATGCGGGGTGGTGGTCAGCGTGGCGGGTCAACGCAACGAAGTGTGTGATGACGAGTGTGACGCAGCGGATCGACGTGACACAAGTGTACGACGGCGACAGGTGCGAATGCACGCGGACGCGACAGATGGGCAGACGCGAACGAATGCAGGCAGGTATGTGAACACAGGCACAGGTGCGAACGGCGGGTGCAGGTGCAGGTGCGAATGGTGGGTGCAGGCGCAGGTGCGAGCGCAGGTGCAGCAGGATGTGCACGAAAGCGGCGGATACAGGTGCGGGTGCAGGTGCAAGGGCGGTGCACCGGTACGCGATGGCGGGCGCGACAGGCGTGTGCGTGTGAGGATGGCGCGAGGGCGGCGCTGTGGACGCGTGAGGATGGCACGAAGGCGGTGGACACATGAGGATGGCGCAAAGGTGGTGGATGCGTGAGGATGACGCGAGGGCGGTGCTGTGGACGCATGAGGATGGCGCAAAGGCGGTGGATGCGTGAGGATGGCACGAAGGCGGTGGACGTGTGAGGATGGCACGAGGGCGGTGCTGTGGACGCGTGAGGATGGCGCGAGGGCGGCGGACGTGTGTGAGGATGGCGCGAGGGCGGTGGACGTGTGTGAGGATGGCGCGAGAGCGGTGCACCATGATGGCGGGCGTGACAGGTGCACAGGCGCGAGGGAGGTGCACCGGTACGCGATGACAGGTGCAGCGCAACAGGTGCGCAGGCGCGAGAGCGGCGGGTGTAGGTGCGCGGAGGGATGTGGGGGCAGGTGCAGGTGCTAGGATGGTGCGAGGGTGACGGGTGCAGGTGCAAGGGCGGTACACCGATACGCAACGACGAGTGCGACAGCAAACGCGACAGGTGCGCAGGTGCGAATCCATGCAGGCGCAACAAAAAGGATCGAGTCGCCGCGCACACCGGTGCGATGACGAAAAAACCTGTAAAAAAAAGGAAAAAACAAGTCGCCGCGCACGCCGGCGCAACGAAGAAACGACCTGTAATTGTTGCGCACGCCGGCGCAATGAGAAAGGGATCCATGGCTAGCAGAGAGCTCCAGAGGGTCTTGGTCCAGGGAGGTTGAACGCACGCCGGCGCAACCGGAAAACTAACTAATGCGACCCCTGCCTTACCTTCTTCTCGCAAAAAGGATGCCCCACCAATCGTGCACACTGGCACAACAGCTAGGACAAGTGCAGGGGTCGTTTACCTTCTTCTCACCACCTCTGTCGGACGAGACCGCGAGTGGGAGGGATAGTGAACAAGCGACATAAGCGCTTATACCAAACAAGCACCTGCCCCTCCAACCCGGTACTTTGGATCACTCAGTAGACAAGCAATGCATGCATCATCAATGAGGACATTGACCTTAAAAGGGGGGGTAATGTCATGATTTCTCCACTCCTTTCTCTATTACTTGTTATTGGACTCCGCTACTCCGCCAGACCATATGTATAGTTCTTAGGTAATTAGTTAAAGCTCAGTCTTGAGCTGGTCAATACACCGACAAGTATCATTGCTCATTTCCTTCTTCTGCTCTCCAGTATTGAAGCTCTTGTTGTTGCTGACAGAAGTCCACCAATAAACGTCTAACAACCTTGTCCACTACTCCTGAGGGGCCTTAGGATGAGTCAGGGGACTAAGTCATCTTGGAGTATTTCCAGGTCACAGGCAACATATCTTCCACAATTTCTCCAGTATCCAATCCAAGGATAGGGGTCTGGGAGTAGGAGGACTAATGTTAAATCCGCATATCGGCACTTAGCTAGAGACTTCCGGAAGGGTTTCGGAGGGTTCCGAAGGGGTTGCGAAGGGAGAGTCCGTATTCCGAGGGTGGGGGTGAGGATCGGAATTGGGATTGGAATTAGAGTGGATGGAAGTCGGGAACGCCGGGGGCCTTGGGACTGTTCACGGGATAGGGTGGTACGAGTGGTTTGAGGTCACGGGGACTTGGCTTCAACTTATGTGTTGTGCCCTCCTCGATCATCTGTCCCTAATTTCGGAGAGTCAGAAAGTTTACCAGAAACTAATTGGAAACTACGATGCAAAATTAAGTCGATATTCATACTGGCGAATAGTCCAGTCGACTAGGAGACTATATACATATGACTATCCTTGTACTATCTTTTGCTGGTCATAAAACAAGGAGAAAGGGAGTACAAGGGGTCAATATAAAAAGAAGAACAAGGAGTGAGGTATGCGATGATCCTGCGTGTTGTTTATCAAAGGAATGGAACCTTGACTTTGGAGTCTTCGGAGGTTCGGAATCGCGGAACCTTGGAATGTATGTCGGACATCCGGAAATCGGTTATTTAGGCTTGGGGCGATCGGAAAGGTCCCTGAAATGGTGCAGGTGGTTATGGGGTTTAATGTGGGTTTGTTTGGTGGCATGGGCCATAACAACTAATGGGTATATGGTCGTGCACTCTCATTTTGTGTTTAAGAGTGAGTCGAATAGAGTGGGTGGGATAATCAGGATGGGATGGTGCCCTGAACTCTGCCTCGTATTCCACTCTACTCCTATCACGATATGCTGGTCTAGACATCATTCCAAGAAATATGTATAGTTCTTGACTTTCTGGAAAATAGGCTGCATCTCCTATCGCATATGACTGAGTGTAGATTGGATGGGATCGTCTTCTGAGTGAGAAATGTGCTAGTGGGGGTACGCGAAGATAGTAATATGTTAATGGTTCTGCCTGGATATGTGTGTCCTGGGTATTGTAGCGTTGCATGGGAATGAGCTCTGAAGAAGACATGATGACAAATTGAGAGTCTGAAGATCGGTGTGCTAAATAGAATGGTTGGCTGTGTGATGTGGCGACAGTGAAGGTGATATGGGATGAGTGCCATCGGAGTCTGATTTGGAACATGGTTGAGATCAATTGCTTTACTGTCAATGGTCATCTTGTTCACCCAACTTCGCCTTTCGATAGCAGACGCTATTTTCATCGCCCTTGTCATTCCTTATCTGAAGACGAGCATACTGCAAAAAAAACAAAAATCAATGAATATGTCAATTCCAAGGCAACCTTTACTCACCTTTGCACTTTTCAAATTCGCCCCTTCGATCCCAGGCTCTCACACATCAATGTGCTCTTGTTCGAGTAGTGCCTGGCTGCGCTCAATGGTAGATGACAACGGGGATAGGATGGTGATGGGTAGATGGTTTTCACCTCGGAGATAGGTGGTGACTGGTAAAGGGTTGAGACCCATTAGCTTCTGCACGTAAGCAGGGTTGATGTAGTAACCTTCTATTGGTGATGTCAACGATAGTTACCCCCTTAATTCCCTCACAACTTCTCTTATACGCATTCACACTTCCAAACTCCAATGGGGCCACCCTTCTAGAACTTCATCTCTGCGGCCTCATAGGACTCAGCCATAAGGGGGGGATACTGTCAGGAACCGTACGCCAGCAAGCCTGACTATTCATTTCAGCCCACTCAGCCCAACTCCACTCTTGCTTGCTATTCAACATAATGCCCTCAGCCCACGGACTATATGCACCTCATGTATCCATCTTGGCATCACATGCTCCTGTCAATTCACTCCACTCATTTACATCACATTCCATATGCTCGCTATTCCATTCCATCTTCATTTATGTTTAATATCCTTTCATTTACATTACATTCTATTTTCATCTATTTGCAATTCCGCTCAGTCTTTTATGTCCGATCTGCTATTATGTTCCTTAGGGTAACTCCATTGGGAATTGGAGTGACACGTCACTCCACAATGTCATGGAGGAGATCATTATTTGGGATGTATTATTTCTGTTCTCGCTTTTCAGGATCCTCAGCTTTCTCATTCTATTATAGGAATCTATTCAACTTCTAGTAGATTAGAAAGTAGTATAAAAGATCTTGTACTCATAGTTCAGTCTTCAGTCAGAAAATCAACCTTGATTTTGACTAAGGTTCCTCTGTTCATTTCTGTCTGTCTTGCCTTTATGAAATTGGGGACCGTGTGGTCTAGTAGACACAATGCATAAACATTGAAGCCAAGCCCCATCCAGAACCTCCCCATTGCCTCACCTTTGGGAGATTAATAATATTAGGATTACATCCTTTCTCTACATTATAACATTTTTGAAGTCTCAGAAGTAGAAGATATGCAAGAAATAGGAGAAAAGGCATTCAAGAAGAGCACATGAGAGAGGCTAATACAATCCTCAGCTCATGCATTTCTGAGGTTGCAGCTTATTTTTTTGACTCCATCACTGTATTGTCTTTGGCATTGGTGTTGGACATGCTTGCCTTGGTCATGTGTGCTTTTGTTGTTTTTTTGTTGTTGTTCTTGTTGTTAGAAGAAGAAGTCGATGATGATTGGGAATTGGATTTCCTCTATAAAGAATATAAAAAATAAGGTACAGATGAATGAAGTGGGGCAGTCTTTGACCATGTGACCTTTTGAAGCAGCACACAAGTGACAAAGTCCTGGGTCAATTCACCTTTGACATTCTTCAGGCAACAACTTCCCATCTTGTCCAAGCTTGGATGAAATGCCATTAGTGTTGTTGTTATTGTTAGAAGACTTATCGTTGCCATTCTTCTTCCCCCCCTCCTTACTTTCTTGTTGCTTGAGTTATTGGAATTCGAGGAAGATTGATTGTTGTTGTTAGAGTTGGTGTTGGGGATCTCTTAATATATTGGGGATTTCTTTAGTGATTGATAGCTAAGCACAAAAACAGCATGAAAAGACTAAAAGTACAAAAACACAAGTTCTCTATTGTACAACCACCTTAGCTCAATATTATTAGCATTTGCTTGCTAATGGGCTTTGTTTTCTTTCAAATCTTCCTCCTCAAGGCCTTTCCAACCTTCCTGGTGCCTCATAATACTACCTAATATTTCCATTATTGTTAAGTCTGTGTGTCAGGCACTTAGCTAGTACTTCCGAAAGGGCTATCTGGGTTAGCATAGAGGTCCGTAATAGGGCTGAGGACCAAAGGCGGAAGTCAGGCGGACTATGGACGGAGGCGAAAGCGCCGGGAACTTAGGGTCGGTCGTGGAATAGGTCAATCCGGTCACTGAGGTGTTCGAGGTTGAAGGGACTTGGCTTCAACTTGTGTGTTACGCCCTCCTCGATCGTCTGTCCCTAATTTCGGAAAGGAGACGGGAGTTTACCGGAAATGAATCGGAAACTAGGTGGGAGACTAAATCGATATTCGTACTGGTGAACAGTCTAGTCGACTGGGAGACTATATACATGCAACTATCCTTGTACTATCTTTGCCGGTCATAAAACAAGGAGAAAGGAAGTACAAGGGGTCAATAAGAAAGAAGAATAAGGGAGTAAGGTACGCAATAGACTGGCACGTCGGTTATCAAGATGCGGAACCTTGGTCATGGGAATCGGGATCGGACTAGCGGGGGCTCGGACGTTACAGGAACAGGAACTACGGAAAGTGGTCGTTCGTCCTTCGGTGGTCGGGGAGGTTTCAGAAACGGGATAGGTAGTTGTATAGGTTTGTTGAGGGCATGGGACGTAACAATTATCCCTAATACAACTTCTATTATTCACCACCGAAGGTTTGGCCTGAAATTCAAGCCTCCAGATAATCGGGCTGTAACCAGATTCAAGCCCAGAGCCAAGTTGCTGGTTTCTCCATAGAAATACACCAAATATTAGCCTGAGACAGCCCTGTCTCATACAAATATTATGGTAAGACACCAGAGTGTCTCAGCACTGCCTCTGCCCTTAATCACATGCTCAAAACTGGTCTACAATGCCCTTTTTAATTACTAAATAAGGAAAGTAGCTCAAATTAGATCTAGAAACTTCTACAAGGTTCTAGCACCTTCCATGACCTTCTGTGCACAGACCATCAGTTTCTGGAAGACTTTCCCTATTAGGAAGGTGTAGAATTACATGCTTAGCTTACTAATCAGCCTGTAAATTATTATAAAAGGAGGCCTTCCTGCCCCCTTTGAAGCAATCAATTCATATTATCATCTTCATCACCTTTATCAGCTTGACATTATGACTCAGTAATTCTTAGTCAGCAGTTGATTGTCCTGCTACTAGGTTTACATAATATTAGTACCATTGATTGTCCAGTATTATTATTATTTCTCATATATTAGTACTATTGATTATCTGGTATTAGTATCTTGGATTCAGCCTAAGTAGTTGATTGTCCTGCTTAGTAAACTGATTCTACAAAGTGAGATTGTTCTGTTGATTGTCCAGTTCAATTGCATCTCTACCCCTGAGGGTTTCTAATCAGTGATTGTCCTGATTAAAGACTTTTTTGTCTCTTGAGATTACTTCACTGTAATTTCTGTCCTAGCCTCACCCTCATTTTAGAGTGCATTAACTAGATAATCCATTCAATCCACTTACTTCCTCTTTCCTCTAAGTGCATTCCCTTTCATTGGAATATCTCTGGACCCCTAAGTATTCTGAACCTACAGACTTTGATAGTCTCATTCATTGCTGCTAACAAACACATCACCTTCTCATCGTATTAGCTTGCTAGAGTTATTACATAGATTGTGACCAAGGTATAAATATTAAATTATTTCTGGAGTTGCACTGCAGCAGGGTTTGAAACTCTTCTTCATCTGGCTTCACTTCACACAGTGCTTGACTGAAGTGTTATATCTTTAACACCAAGGTCTTATCCAGGTTCCAGAACAGGGCCATGGCTAAGGATGATACAAGGACAGGAAGTCCTAAGGTGAGGCAGATCGAGGAATGAGGAGTAGGCATGGTAGATATGCCAAGCCAAGACCAGCATACCAAGTGACATACATGCAGCGTGGACACTGGTACATAGACATAGGGTAACTACTCGGTTAGCACTGCCGAATTACCAGAATATCGGTATGTATACTTGACATTGAGGCAATAAGCTATAGTAAACCTCTGGAATCATACATTAATAACCTTCTAGGCCTCCAGTGCAAATTTCTTATCAGAAACCAAATACTGAAGTTCAGGGGTAAGACTTGACTAGATAAAGAAGGTAAGTTGCCTATCCTCTACTTTGGAATTCTTAGGAACAGTAGCTGTGGGCTTGTCTATGATTCAGATAATGCTAACCCCCATAAAAAACATTCTTATCTCTTTATTCCAAATATAATAGTTTCCTTCCTCAAGGGATGGCATCTTAGAGAGTATGTTAACCTGGTTATTGAAGGATGACATGGTATAGGTAAGATATAAAGATGGTATTTTGGTGGTAAATAGATGGTAGCAAGAATATAAACTGATATGCAATAATATTAGAATTTCTAGTAGTACTTAGGCTAGGCCAGGGCTTATAACCATTAGTACAGTAAAGCAAAGAAGTGGTAGAAGAAAAAGAGAGAGAAACTCAGACATAGGTGTATGGATAGAGATACTAATATAAATGAAGGATATGGTTGTTAAGACAAGCCTTATATTAAATGAAGGCACTTATATAACCAAAGTGTCCACAACATTATGTAAACTAACAGTTGCTTCTCTCAAAGTTCAGCTAAGATTTTTGGTTTAGGAGTCACCTGGTTGCTTGCTTCTCCATTTTTGACCATGTTAGCATAGAAAGGGAGGTGGGGTGCTATGTTACTGTAGGCTGGTAGTATAGCAATGGGCTGTTTGATATCATTTATTGCTGATTGGAAATCAGTGTTTGATATAAGGCAGTGGTCACCATAGAGCTGGGAGGCCAGTAATCTAGTAATAGCAGTCAGCTGGGCTGCACCCTCCCTACCTATGTTATATGTGTTCCCCTTCTTAAAGTCCCCAAAGGTTTTGAGGGCATTCTAGGGCAGAGAGCTCAGTTTTGTTAGTCTCAGTAATACCTCGGGGTGCCAAAACCACAACGGGATTCCCTGGGCCAAGGAGCGTGGGCGTGGTGGCTCTACGTTGCTGCCCGCTGGGTGTCTGCGGGCCTTGTGGGCTCGGTTGTGGACCAGAGGGCTGCAGCACCATTTTGAGGATATAGTAAAGAAGTAAAGGAGAGGCAAAGGGTGGTGCATGAAAAAGTGCAGAGTGTAAGGTATGTGCGTCGCGAAGGAGTGTTCCAAGGTAAACCTTCCAGTTTTCCCCAGAGGCGTGTGCCAGCCAATAGGAACGTGGAGAAAGTTTGTTTGAGGTGGTAGGATTCAAGAAGCGCTCCATACTCGACGGAAATGACTTACAGTCATTTTATACGACACCAAGATCCGTCAATAGAAATTTTTTGCACAGGCCTGAAATTCAATGCAAGGATTACTGCTATATGAACATGTCTTCGCAGAATGCAAAAGCGTGTTTTGCTTCTTCGGCTTGATGCGTTGCTGTTTTTCAATCTGGAAGACCGAAAGTTATATTACTTGAGTTTTACCAAGAAGTCCAATGCATTGAGAGTCTCTATACTAAGTAATCTAACAGAGGAACACAAAAAAAAAAGAATAGAATAGGAAAAAAAAGAAAAAGAGAGAACAGCAATGCGAATTAGGTAGGAACCTCGTTAGACTAATAACTCTAAAAATTCCTCTAAGTCAACGGTGGTTTCTGAACCGAGATGAGGTATGATGCTCCATGCTCTAAGTGGGTAAGTTCTATGTCAATTCGTCACCTTCCGTTGCATTTCACTCTCCACGACCAATGGCCACAACCTAGGCAACGAATTATTATCAATTGGGTGGGGCGGGCGCATACGAGACTGTCAAACCACACACACCTTGAAACCAATCTCTCTCAAATTGTCCGCATCCACAAGCAACCTGCCATCAAACAAGAACGCAGGCTTGTTCATCTGGGAATACACACCCTTCCAGTCGATCTCCTTAAACTCCTTCCACTCTGTCGCGATCACGATCGCCTCCGCCTGGTGGCACGCCTCGAGTGCGGATTTTGAGATGGTAACTTGTTTTTTGACTGGAGACAAGATGAGGTGTCAGTTTTTTTGTGAGGTTATTATTATGTAAAAGGCAAATATCTGGGTCGTGTACGCACTTTGTTCAAGGGACAAGTTGGGGGATGCCTCTTGAAGGTCTAACCATATCTGGGACTCATCTACCTGTTGGACGTCAGGAACGAAACACATACACAGTACATAATACTGCATACTTGAGGATCGTAAACATTGATCAGAGCCCTTTCCTCTTGGAAGTGCTGGATCAAAGTGATAGCAGCAGACTCCCGGGTATCACCAGTATCAGCCTTGAAAGCGAATCCCAGGACAGCAATACGCTACACCCATGGCACGTGGATCAGTCACCATCATTCCGCGAAAAACGTCCCAAGGAGAGAGAGGCTCACCTTTCCGGTAATGGTATTGAAAAGGGTATCGACAACCCTCTTTGAAAACCTCCTCTTTTGGTAATTGTTCATTTCCACCACCTGCCTCCAATAAGCCGCCACTTCGGGCAAATGGAGACTCTCGCTGAGGTAAACAAGGTTGAGGATGTCTTTCTGGAAACAGCTCCCGCCAAAGCCAACACTCGCTTTGAGAAACTTGGGTCCGACGCGCGAGTCGCGGCCCACCGCGTGGGCGACTTCGTCAATGTTCGCACCTGTGGCTTCGCAGATGGCGGATAACGCGTTGATCGACGAGATGCGCTGTGCGAGCATGGCATTGGCGGCAAGCTTGGACAGCTCAGAAGACCACAGTCCGACGGTCAAAATCCTCTCTTTTCTGAAAGATGTTTTGTCAAAAAAAAAAAAAAAAGGTAGGTAACAAGCGCAAAGTAAACAACAACAACAACAACACGCACGGGACCCATTGGGAGTACACGTCGCTCAGCGATTGACAGGCGTC
>QLPG01012270.1:0-14245 GCA_003314385.1 Gomphus sp. MG54 | reverse complement strand
CATTCCTTGTTCCACATGTCGCTTCTTAACCTATATAAGTAGGACATGCATGTACATACTTCCTTATTCTGGGTATCGACTAGGCTTAGGCCCTTCCACCTTCTTCTCTTCTGTTAAGTCCTCAACTCAGGCCGGCATCTTCAGCATCCCCCTGAGTATCTGTCTGTTGCAAATACAGTGGCATGCACGGCAAGTAGGGCGCAACGTACGAGTACGTTGAAGCCAATGCCACTACTCTTGGCCTGCAGGACTTGGCCATAGTCCACCCGACCTTTTCTACAACACCCTTCGGCAGTACCGAAGTCCATCAGAATCCGACTCCTGACAGACAGTATGTAAAAACCTGCAACCCTTGCATATGGACAAAAATCCAGAGACAGCCTCCAATAGGAGAATTGGAACCACTCCCCATCCCCAAAGCTCGGTAGGATACTATTAGTGTAGACTTCATAGTAGAGCTGCTGGATGCCCATGGACATGACACAGTCATGAATGTAGTTGACTCAGTAAACAAAAGGGCACACTTCCTCTCCACAAATACTACCATCACGGCATTAGAAGCTGTACAACTCTATCTGACACATGTATGGAAACTGCATGGACTTCCAAAACAGGGCAAGCTTGATACCCAGGAGTTGGTAGAGTTCATGGGTGAACTCCGAGATGAATTGAGGACCTCGGTCTGAGACCACCTGGCAACAACAGCCTACCACCCACAGGGAGATGGCCAGATGGAACATGTTAACCAGGAGTTGGAGCAGTACCTCTGGGTCTTTGTCAATGAGCAAGGATGAACTCCTACCGATGGCAGAATTCCAGTACAATAATCATATGCATTCTGCCACACAGCAAACTCCTTCATGTTAGATATGGGATGACACCCATGGATGGGTTTTGAACCACAACAGCTGAAGTCACAGATGGAAACAGTAAATGAGTTCAAAGACCAAATAGAACAGTCATTAGAAGAAGTGAAGTCAGCACTGGCAAAAGCAAAGGATGATATGGCATGATACTACAACCAACACTGAATCCTAGCACCAGAATACCAAGCAGGAGACCAAGTGTACCTAGATGTCTCAGACATCTGGACAAAACGACCCTTGCAGAAATTGAGCCACCAATACTTGAGACCATATACCATTGAAAGAAAAGTAGGAAAACATCCCTACAGGCTCCAACTTCCACAATCCCTCTCTCAGCTCTACCCCATCTTCAATGTGGTCAAACTTCTCCTGGCCCCTGAAGATCCGATTCCAGGTCGAAGATCTGAACCACCTCCACCACCAGAATTAATAGAGGGAGAGGAGCATTACGAGGTAGAAAAAGTGTTTGACAGTTGCCTGATGTGAGGGGGGCTCTACTTCTTTGTAAAGTGGCAGGGGTATGGATATGAAGAGAATACATGGCTAAAGGAAGAGGACATGAATGCTCCCACTAAGATACAAGAGTTCTACCTGCAACATCCAGGAGCACCTTGGAGGATCCAAATAATGGCCTTCGAATCCCTATCGTTCCATGCCACAAGGATGCAGCACTCTAGAAGGGAGGGTGATGTCAGGGGATGACCTTTTCCAAAAGCTAATTCAAGTCCAAAGTCCTATTTCAAACTCCGATCCACTCTGAGGCTAAAATGCCAAAGTCCAAAAGGACCACCGAGCAGAGACAGGAATGATCTTAAGCATGGTGAATAGAACCCAGAATAAATGCCCAAACCTTGGACTTAGTACCAGGAAGTTGGCTTTACAAACTCCAATGTATTGATTTGTATGCTAGTGCATGGGCCACTTACATAAAGGGTATAAAAGGGGTTCACCAGCAGTGGGATCCTTAGACTTTCCTCTTTGGATTCCCCCTGCTTAGGTGAGGACCCCACATATATTTAGGTAGTAGTTATAATTAAAAACCTTTAGATTCCCCCTGCTTAGCTCACCTCCAAGACACCTCTGAGAGGCTGCAAGAGAGTTTCCCTTACAGTTGTTGCAATCACTTGGACCCCAGGAACCCTGGCTTACATGATGGTCCATGACATCATAGGGGTCTGCTATGTCAAACAGTAATTAGAGTGCTTGGGGGAAGCCAAAGACAGGCCTGGGAAACCTGTTAAGATATCACCATTGTGGTACCTTGAGGGCTCAGTACCTAAGGGGAAGGTACTGTTACATACCATTGCAATGGTTGGTGAATACATGTAACAAGTTGCTGTTTAAATAGTGCCTACAGACTAATGCCAGATAACCTGGCATAGTGGCCCTTTGGCCCAGTTGGAAGAGCACATTACTGTGGGAATTTGTTGCCTTTCACAAGGAGACATAGCAGCATTGATCTAAACCTCACTACTGGCACTGGCCAAGTCAACCCAACTCTCGGTGTGCTTAGAGGCCAATAGAATGGCAGACTAATTTTCTGTCACCATTGCTGAGTCCTTAGCATTGACATCCAAAGCATCAGTTGCCTGGGGGACAGAGTCAGGAGTGGTAGTCGAGTGGGCTTTGGTTGCCTTGAGGCATTCAGTGACTTTGTGATTACTGATGGCACAGAGGAGCCACAGGTTATTGTCCATGTGTCTTTGTCATTCAGTTAGAAGGAGCTTGCCATCCTTACCAAGGGTCTTAGTGTACTTGGGTGGGTTTGGCTGAGGAGTTTTATGGTCCTTGCTCTTTGACGTGTCCTTGTTGCTGCTGTTATCATTGCTGTTACCTTGCTGGCAGTTGTCCAAGGTGGATTGGTTGCCAGACCTGTCTGATTTCATATCTTTCTTTGGCTCATTATTGCCCTCTACAGACTGCTCAGCTTTTTGTTCCCAATATCTCATGTCGATCCTTTGAACACAGTTTAAAAGGTCATCAAGCATATGGGGTTTGTCGAAGTGGATGAGGCCATCTTTGATGCATTTTGGCAGTGCCGTATATGCTTTGCAGAGGAGGGTATTGTCATTGTAGTTGACAAGAGCTGTGAGCCTGTAAAATTCTACAAACAATCTAGTAGCCTTGTGATTGTCCTGCATGGTTTGCTTTTCAAGAGCTATTTGGCATTGGCTCGTTTGTCTCATGAGCCGAAATTGATCTGTAACTCATCGATAAATAGCTCCAAATCATTTGTCCAGTGAGGTTCCATATTTGGGATACCTGTTAGGTAAGGCTTGAAACATTCCAGAGCCATTCCTTTCAGGTAGGAAACCATGTAGTTGACTTTTTGCCTTCATCAGGGAATGAGTTAGGTGGGGTGTGGAAATTCATTCTGCAAAGGAAGATGAAACCCTTCAACTTCTTTGGGTTGGTCCCATCAAAGGATTCTGATTCTCAAATCCTGGTGGCTTGACTAGGGAATGGCACGGGTCACCCATGGGTCAAATGTGTTGACCCACACTTCCCATGGGTTGATGGGTGTCGGGTACGTACCACATTCACACCCGCTGATGCAAACACACCGTATGCACATGCAACTTACGATACAAACATGCCGTATGTGCAGGCGATGTATGACACAAACACACTGTATGCACATGCGAATATGACACGAACATGCTGTACGCACACGCGATGTACAGTGTGTTGGTATTGGTGTGTACATGGATGGTGCATTGGTATTGGCATGTTGGTATTGGCACATTGGTATTGGCGTGTTCGTGTTGGCATGTGCATGTCATACACATGTGCATACAATGTGGTCGTGTTGGCATGTGCATGTCATACACATGTGCATACAATGTGTACATAGTTGAGGTGGCAGGTTGGGCCAGGTCACAGGTGCTCTCAGCTTGACCTGCACCCAAACCCAGGGGAACCCGACCCAGTGACCCATGCGGGTTAGCCTGACCTGTGTGGGTTAGCCTAACCTGTGCTATTCCCTAGGCTTGACCATCCTGTCAGTGATTTTGGGTGGTTCTGCCGAGTTTGAGGATGGCATTTAGAAGGTCATTATTGTTGGCTGGGTTTATGAGGGCCCTGGCCCTAGGAGCTGGCCTGGCTTGCAGAGCCTGCCTGGCCTGCCTGGCTTAGGGAGATTGCCTGGCCTGCCTGGCTCAGAGAGATTGCCTGGCCTGCCTGGCCCAGGGAGATTTCCTTGCCTGCCTGGCTCAGGGAGATTTCCTGGCTTGTGGTGGTACAGCTGTGGGCTGGAGTGGTGTGGCTGTGGTTGTGGAGGTACGGCCACAGGCTGATGGGGAGCAACTGCATGTTGGGGAGGTGTGGCTATGTCAAGCTTCGGTTACTGACGGACTTTGGTACTGCCAAGGGGTGTTGTCAAAAGGATCAGGCAGACTATGGCCAAGTCCTGTAGGCTAAGAGTAGTGGCATTGGCTTTAACATACTCGTGCATTGTGCCCTACTTGCCATGCGTGCCACTGGATTTGCAACAGACAGATACTCAGGAGGATGCTGATGATGCCGGCCCGAGTCGAGGACTTAACAGAGGAGAAGAAGGTAGGAGGGCCTAAGCCTAGTTGATACCCAGAATGAGGAAATATATACATGCATGTCCTACTTATATAGGTTAAGAAGTGACATGTGGAATAAGGAATGTGGGATAACAAGGTATGCAGAGCATGCAGTCATTGTCCACAACGAGTAAAATTAGAATGAAGGAATGTAAACGGGCATAGAACAATAAAGGATAGGATAATAAGAATGTGACCGAGGATAGGACAATAGGAAGTGCCCGATCATAAAACAAGGGCTGTAACCGAGGATAACACAAGGGCAGGAAGTCCCAAGGTGAGGTGGACTGAGGGGTGAGGAGTAGGCATAGGATGGGAATGAGTAATATGACCGATATGTGCGTCGAGCCGCGAACAACTCGTCAAGTGACTTGTACTTGGTTACTAACAGAGTATCTTAGTCGGTACTGCCAAGTTACCAGATCCTCAGTACGTGTACTTGACAGTATCCCCCACTTAGCGGCTGAACCCATGAAGCTGGTAGTCAGAGATTGAATATACGGTTCAGAATGCCTAAACATGATGTCACGCGAAGGTTTGAATCTGGCGCCCTTTGCTTCTTCCATCGTCTCCGAGATGCATAACAGTAGCACATCAGAATCGCCAGAAATTGAATATGCGACAGATGCATGTGGGTTGGAGGAGACAGGTCGGGCTGACGGTGCCTCGGTACTGACTACTGTGAGGGAGGTAGCCAAAGGAGAAGTAGTTGGTCCTGGGGCAGGAGGACAGCAGGTAGATGCTGTAGTTCAGGCAACCGTTGAACAGCAGGTGGACGGAGAGTCTGAGGCTGGACAGGCCGAAATGGTCAGACAGATGGATGCACAGATGTCTGAGGAGCATGTTGGGGATAACATCCTTGAGGATTTTGGGAGGCAAGGCAAAGCACCCATGGTCCAGGATGTGGGGGTTGTTGTCAAGCATCGGTTACTGACAGACTTCGATACTGCCAAGGGGTATTGTCGAAAGGATCGGGCGGACTATGGCCAAGTCCTGCAGGCCAAGAGTAGTGGCATTGGCTTTAATGTACTCGTGTGTTGTGCCCTACTTGCCATGCATGCCACTGGATTTGCAACAGACAGATACTTGGGAGGATGCTGATGATGCCGGCCTGAGTTGAGGACCTAACAGAGGAGAAGAAGGTAGAAGGGCCTAAGCCTAGTTGATACCCAGAATGAGGAAATATGTACATGCATGTCCTACTTATATAGGTTAAGAAGTGACATGTGGAATAAGGAATGTGGGACAACAAGGTATGTAGAGCATGTGGTTATTGTCCACAACGAACAAAATTAGAACAAGGAATGCAAAGCGGGGATAGAACAATAAAAGACAGGATAATAGGATTGTGACTCAAGATAGGACAATAGGGAGTGGCCGAGTATAAAACAATGGGGGCATGTCCAAGGATAATACAAGGACAGGAAGTCCCGAGGTGAAACAGACTGAGGAGTGTGGATGGTGGATGTGCCGAGCCGGGACCGGCGCACCAAGTGTTATGCATGCAATGCGGGCACTTGGTTGTGGATATAGGATGATTGCTTGGTCGGCACTGCTGGCGGATGGGTCTCGGTACGTGGACTTGACAGTTGTGGGGACTATGGAAATATCAGGAATTCCAAAGGTTCCACCCAGAGGGGATGGGGGCATGGAAATGAAGAGCGGAGGAGTAAATAAGCGGCCTAGAGTGGCCCAGGTATGTGCTGATGGTTTTTTCACTTTATTGTTTATTGATTTTCTTTTCGATTAGAAACAAGTGGCCAAAGAAAGGCGGTCCCCAATTCTACGCCCTCCATACAAGGAGTGTAAGAGGTGGGATCATGAGTGTAGCATCTTGGGGCCGGGTTCCATGTGCCGGGAATGTAAACAGCGCAAGGTTGGTGTAGTCTGGCTGTACTGCAGGTATCCTGGGCCAAGAGTCTTCCATTCATTGTGGAGGATGATGATGAGGAAGATAGTGGTCAGGAAGGTGGAAGTCAGACCGAGAAAGTGGAGGAGCCATTAATGAAGAGGCCAAGGCAGGATGGTGCTGTACAGCCAATCGATTGTAAAGTGGCTCTGAGGCCCAGCAGGCGATTGGTGACTGTGGACGTCCCTCCACTAGAGGGGTCAGGATCTTGGCATCTCGTTGAGGTCTGGGAGGATCTGCTACAGGAGCAGGTATGGATGAGTCAATTTCTTCTACACATGGTGGAAGGGTTTTGGATTGTTGGTCGTGTGATTGTGTCCTTGGGTGAGGATCGGCATGGGGTGTCGGGAGGTTTGGGAGGTCCGGACGGAGGCGAGGTTAGGTCGGCAGGTAATGATGAAGGGGACAGGGAGAGGGAGGATAAGGGGAAAGGGAAGTGGAGGGAGGATGATGGTGAAGATAGTGAGGATGTTAAAAATTGATATGAGGATTTTGTTAAAAAAGATTTTTTTTTGAAGGTAGAAAAAAAGGAAATATGAGAAGAAGGAACAAGTCGAATGTGCCGAGGTGTTCGGTGGGTTTGGTTGTTGTATATTGAAAGGAGAGAGGGGTGTCGGAGGTGGAGTTCATGATGATGGATGGTGGGGACTGATTGGGTGGAGAAAGGATCGGGGGAGAGAGAGGATGGGATAGAAGATAGGGATGGGTGACGGAATGGAGGAGAATAGGGCTAGGACTGAGGGCGCGGAAGAAGATAGGGATGGAATGGAGGGTTTTTTTTGGGGGGAGGGATGTCTTTGGGAGGGGAGTTTGCACAGTTTGAAAAGGTTTCTAGCTGGTCACCACCCCCCCCCCCCTTTTAGATAGACGTCCCACCGTCTAAGAAAGGTGTCGGCCTCTAGCTGAGAAAAATGGAAAAGGGGTCATACAGGCATAAGAAGTGCATATACAGAGTGAATGAACGGGAATGGATGGGGACAGACAGAAGAGACTTTGGCCAAATGTGCCAAATGACAATGTTAACCGAGAGGTCCCAACCAAAAACTTGCCAGCCATTCTGGTATACAAGCATGCACAAGGCAGTTGCATTGACTAGGGCTATTGGCAAAGCTTCCAGCAATGGAACAGGATCCTGGGTGAGGCTTTTGGAACAGTGGCAAATGCCGCCTGGTCCAAGGCTATTGGGATGCACCTAAAAACATTAGTGGCTTGATGGATTATAATACTGCCCAATACCCTGTTAATCAATGGATTATAGCGGGTGAGTGAGTTGTGCCCGAATATTGCCGACCGACGGATCTAGTGACATGACTGATGGATGGGTGGACTAAATTTGTCTGAATAGAAGATCTAGTAACATGTGTATGTGTTCAGTAATAACCGAATTTTTTGCTGTACTGGATCAGAAAATTTCAAATGAAAATGAAGTAAAAGGATGGTTGTGAACAAGTGCTGATTCTATCAGGCATGTAAGATGGTTTCCTGAGAATGTTCAGTACCAACATCAGATGATGGAACAAGATTAAAATGAAGAGAAGAGGAAGACGTAGCAGCATTGAATGAACCTCACTACTGGCATCTGCTGAGTCAATGCAACTCTTGGTATGCTCAGAGGCCCGTCGGATGGCAACCTAGTCTCCAGTTGCTGATGCTGAATTTTCAGCTTTAGTGTCTGGAGTACCAGTTGCCTGGGGGATGGGGTCGGTAGTAGTTGCACAGGTTTTGCTTGTTTTAGGGCACCCAGCAATTTTGTGATTTTTTGTAGCACAAAAAAGACACAGGTTGTTGATTATGCGTCTTTATTGTTCGATTGGGAGGAGCTTGCCATTTTTGCCAAGGATTTTGGTGTGCTCGGGTTGATTTGGCTGGAATTGTTTACTGCCCTCATTTGTTGACATGTTTGTGTCGCTGCTATTATTTCGTGAGGTCATAATCGTAAGTAAGGCACAGGAAGTAGTGTGATTCTAGGTATACTGTCAAGCTTCGGTTACTGACAGACTTTGGTACTGCTGAGGGGTGTTGTCGAAAGGATCGGGCAGACTATGGCCAAGTCCTGCAGGCCAAGAGTAGTGGCATTGGCTTTAATGTACTTGTGTGTTGTGCCCTACTTGCCATGCATGCCACTGGATTTGCAACAGACAGATACTCGGGAGGATGCTGATGATGCCGGCCTGAGTTGAGGACTTAACAGAGGAGAAGAAGGTAGGAGGGCCTAAGCCTTAGTTGATACCCAGAATGAGGAAATATGTACATGCATGTCCTACTTATATAGGTTAAGAAGCGACATGTGGAATAAGGAATGTGGGACAACAAGGTATGCAGAGCATGCAGTCATTGTCCACAATGAGTAAAATTAGAATGAAGGAATGTAAATGGGCATAGTACAATAAAGGATAGGATAATAAGAATGTGACCGAGGATAGGACAATAGGAAGTGCCTGATCATAAAACAAGGGCTGTAACCAAGGATAACACAAGGGCAGGAAGTCCCAAGGTGAGGTGGACCAAGGGGTGAGGAGTAGGTGTGAGATGGGAATGAGTAATGCAACTGATATGTGTGTCGAGCCGAGAACAACTCATCGAGTGACTTATACTTGGTTACTAATGGAGTATCTTAGTCAGTACCGCCGAGTTACCAGATCCTTGGTACGTGTACTTGACAGGCTACTGGAATGCAAGGAGGTTCAGGCATGTCTGCCTGCCGACTTTGTTAAGGCTGCTCCTTGGTTTTGGAATCTGCATCATGGTGTACCAAGCTGAGTTTGTCCTCTACTGGGCTGGGTTCTTGGTCGCCATTGTTGTCGTCTACATATTCAATGTTGTCATCAACTACCTCTTTGATGTGTGGCTCTTGCTCAAAAGGAGAGGCAAGATACCATAGTTCAATTTCTAGCAAGGTATAACCAATGAGAAGGGGTAGAGTGCTGGAGGCCTCACACTCCCTTCATTGCTGAACCATAGGTAGGGAACGGCATGGGTCACCCACAGGTCAAATGTGGGTGACCTGCATCTGACCCATGGGAAACCCAAACCCATCAACCCATGGGTTTTTTCCCATGGGTTGACAGGTGTTAGGTGCATGCCACACACATACATGCCATACGTGCACGAGACATATGACACAAATGCGGCATACGAACACGCCATACACACATGTGATATATGACACAAACATGCCATACGTGCACATGACGTACGATATGAATGTGCTGTATGTGCGCATGACCTACAACATGAATGCACCATATATGCACACGATGTATGACATAAACATGCTGCACATGTGCGTGTCATATGCATCAGCATATGGCGCATTTGTGTCGGTGCATTGGTGTCAGGGCATGCACATATGGCACATTGGTGTTGGTGCGAGCATGTATGGTGCATTCATGTTGGCACGTGCATGTAAGATGCATTTGTGTCATATGTGTGCACGTACGGCATGGTCATGTCATACATATGTGCATGCGGTGCATGTGTGTCGTATGTGCATACAAGGTTGAGGTGGTAGGTTGGGCCAGGTCACAGGTCCTCTCAGCTTGACCCACACCCAAACCCAAGGGCACCCGACCCAGAGACCCATGTGGGTTACCCTAACCCGTGCTATTCCCTAACCATAGTGGTGAGCTGATTGTCTTCAGTGTGGGTTGATGATCTAGTACATGGGGGCATAATCGTAAGAACTGAAAAGGCATGGAAAGCAGTATCACTCTGAATATACTATTAAGTCTTGGTAATGCCAATAGTGTGGACAGGAGTTGGCCAAGTCCTGCAGACCGATCAAGGTGGCTAGGCTTCAATGTACTCATGCATTGCACCCCGCTGTTCTGTGCATGCTACTAATTTGGACCGAAGAAGGACCTGGCAAGGTGTCGAGAGTGTTGGCCCAAGTAAGGGACTTCAGACAGAAAGAGGGAGTACTAGGGAACATAAACCAAGTCAATGTTTCAGAGTGAGGAACTATTCACTATCTTATATAGGTTAAGAAGCAAGATGTGGAACAGGGTGGTATAAAGAATAGAGAACAATAATGTATGAAGAATCATGTGGAGGTATTGTCCACAATGATCAATAATAGAATAAGAAATATAAGCAAGAATAGAATAATGAGATATGGCTGAGAAAAAAATAATGAGAGAGTGGATGAGAATAGAACAATAGAAAGTGGCCAAAGATAAAACAATAGGGCTGTGGCCAAATAATAAATGAATAACAAATGGCCTGAAAGGAAACAGGTAAGGGAAAGGATGGGGAAGGAGAGAATAGTCAAGGATAGAGGGGATGGGATGAGAGGAGTGAACCAGATGATGTGCCGAATGTTCCAAGCCAAGACCAAGTACTAGTGAGGAATGACTTGTCACTGGTGTGTGGGTTTAATCAGTAAGGGTTGGTCAGTCGGTATTGCCAAGTGAACCGGAGCTTGGTATCATGGACTTGACAGTTCTTTAGTCAGAATATGTCAAGACCACAATACTGAGCTCATGTTCACTCAGTAATACCAACCGACTGACCAACCTTTACCCATACTATCCTCACTATCACATGGTCTCAGCTTGGTACATCCAGTACATCATCTAGACTACTTCTCCCATCCTATCCCTTCCACCCCTCACTATCCTCTCATCTCCTCACCCGTTCTCCTCTGGAACATTTGATAACCACGTATTATTTTGGTCACGGCCCTATTGTTTTATCTTCGGCCATCCTCTATTGTTCTATGCTCACCTACTCCTTCATTATTTTATTCTCAGCCATATTCCATTATTCTATTTTTACCTACATTCCTTATTCTATTATTGATCACTGTGGACAATGCCTCCACATGGTTTTTCATACCTTATTGTTCTCTATTCCTTAAGCCACCCTATTCCACATCTTGCTTCTTAACCCATATAAGTAGCAGATGTATGTAGATAGTTCCTCACTCAGAATATCAACTTGGTTTGCACCCTCTTGTCCACCTTTCCCCTGTCTAAAGTCCTTCACTCAAGCCGACACCCTCAGCACCCTCATGAGCCTCTCTCCTGTCTACATCAGTGGCACGCATGGAACAGCAGGGCACAACGCATGAGCACGTTGAAGCCTAGCCACCCTAAAATGGTCTACAGAATTTGACCAACTTCTCGGCTTTACCAAGTCATAACAGAATATCGACTAAGATTCCCCTATTCACTTCTGTCTTGCGCTATTTTATTTCCACCTATATGCCTAATATTATCATTATAATCTACCTCAGCATTATGGTCCTTAGCATTATGAAATTAGGGATCTTGTCAGGCTTTGGGAATGCCGCCGATGCGTGGGCCGAGCACCATAGTAATAGTGCTGGCTTCACAATACTGGCGGGAAGCAGCCAAGTCCTGCAGGCCGGTTGTAGTGGCTTGGATTCAACGTGCTCATACATTGCACCCTACTTTCCATGCGTGCTACTGATTTGGGACAGAAGAGATACCTGGGAGAGCACCCAGAGTATCGGCCTGAGTAAAGGACTTTAGACAGGAGAAGGAAGGACAAGAAGGCATAAACTAGTTGATTTCCAGAACAAAGAACCATCTACATACATTGGCTACTTATATAGGTTAAGAAGCAAGATGTGTAACAGGGTGGCACAAGGAATGGAGAACAATAAGGTATGGAGAATCATGTGGAGGTATTGTCCACAATGATCAAGAATAGAACAAGGAATGTGGACAAGAATAGAACAATGAGGCATGACCGAGGATAAAAGAGTGAGTGAGAATAGAACAATAGAGAGTGGCCGAACATAAAACAATAGGGCCACTGCCAAGTGACAATGAATGGTGAGTGTCCTAAGGGTAAATGGGCAAGGGGAAGGACAGGGAATAAAAGAATAATAAAGAATAGGAGGGTGGGATAGGGATAATGAACCAAATGATGAACTGAATGTACCGAGCCGAGACCACATACTAGTGAGGAATGACTTGGCACTGGTATGTGTCAAGTACATGTACCAAGGATCCGATAACTCGGCTGTACCAACTAAAATACTCCATTAGTAACCAAGTACGAACCATTCAATGAGTTGTTCTCGGCCAGACACATATATCGGTCACACCCCTCATTCCCATCCCACGCCTACTCCTCACCCCTTGGTCCGCCTCACCTCAGAACTTCCTACCCTTGTGTTATCCTTGGTTATAGCCTTGTTTTATAATCGGGCATTTCCTATTGTCCTATCCTAGGGCATGTCCTATTATTCTGTCCTTTATTGTTTTATCCCTGCCTTACATTTCTTATTCTAATTTTACTCGTTGTGGACAATAACCACATGCTCTACAAACCTTGTTGTCCCACATTCCTTATTCCACATGTCGCTTCTTAACCTATATAAGTAGGACATGCATGTACATACTTCTTCATTATGGGTATCGACTAGGCTTAGGCCCTTCTACCTTCTTCTCTTCTGTGAAGTCCTTGACTCAGGCTGGTATCCTCAGCATCCCCCCGAGTATCTAGTCTGTTGCAAATACAGTAGCATGCACGGCAAGTAGGGTACAACACACGAGTACATTGAAGCCAATGCCACTACTCTTGGCCTGCAGGACTTGGCCATAGTCCACCCGACCTTTCGACAACACCCCTCGGCAGTACTGAAGTCTGTCAGTAACCGACGCTTGACAGTATACCCAGAATCTGTCAGGAGTCGGGTACTGACGGACTTCGGTACTGCCAAAAGGGTGTTGTCGAAAGGTCGGGCGGACTATGGCCAAGTCCTGCAGGTCAAGAGTAGTGGCGTTGGCTTCAACGTGCTCGTGCGTTGTGCCCTACTTGCCGTGCGTGCCACTGTATTTGCAACAGACAGATACTCAGGGGGATGCTGAAGATGCCGGCCTGAGTTGAGGACTTAACAGAAGAGAAGAAGGTAGAAGGGCCTAAGCCTAGTCGATACCCAGAATGAGGAAGTAAGTACATGCATGTCCTACTTATATAGGTTAAGAAGCGACATGTGGAATAAGGAATGTGGGACAACAAGGTATGCAGAGCAATGTGGTTGTTGTCCACAATGAACAAAATTAGAACAAGGAATGCAAAGCGGGGATAGGACAATAAAAGACAGTATAATAGGATCGTGACTCGAAAGGGGACAATAAGGAGTGGCCGGATATAAAACAATGACTGTAACCGAGGATAACACAAGGGGTAGGGGGTACCGAGGTGGGGCGGATCGAGAAACAGACGAATAGTATGACGGATGTACTGAACCGAGGACCTGGTACCAAGTCACGTGCGTGTGGCGTAGACACTTGTATGGGGATGTAAGATGGTTGCTCAGTCGGCACTGGCGAATATCCGGGACCTCGGTACGTGGACTTGACAGAATCACACTACTTCCCATGCCTCACTTACGATTATGACCTCACAGAATAATAGCAGCGACACAAACATGTCAACAAACGAGGGCAGTAAACAATTCCAGCCAACCCAACCCGAGCACACCAAAATCCTCGGCAAAAATGGCAAGCTCCTCCCAAGTGAATGACAGAGATGCATAATCAACAATCTGTGTCTTTTTTGTGGCGTAAAAAATCACAAAATCACCGGGTGCCCTAAAGCAAGCAAAACCCATGCAACTACTACTCCTGACCCTGTCCCCCAGGCAACTGGTACTCCAGACACTAAAGCTGAAAATTCAGCATCAGCAAATGGAGACTAGATCGCCATCCAACCGGCCTCTGAGCACACCGAGAGTTGCATTGACTCAGCAGATGCCAGTAGTGAGGTTCATTCAATGCTGCTATGTCCTCCTCTCCTCTTCATTTTAATTTTGTTCCGTCATCTGATGTTGGTACCGAATGTTCTCGGGAAACCATCTTATACGCCTGATAGAATCAGGACTTGTTCACAACCAACCTTTTACTTCAATTTCGATAAAATTC
>QLPG01012268.1:0-12157 GCA_003314385.1 Gomphus sp. MG54 | reverse complement strand
TGCGCCAACTCTTGGACTACTACGAGCGCTACCAACGTTGTATGTCCAACCTGACAGCCGCCATGCCTGGCGTAGAGGGGGAGAGGTTGTGAAGGAGTTTTTCCAACGCGTTGTCGTCCTTCCTATGGGTGGATCATGGGCTTGATTCTTCTTTTCTGGAGGACGTGGAACGGTTGCTTATCCATTCAGGTCGTGGGTCGGATGGGTCCAATGGACATTCGGTTTTGGTGCAGGCCATGGAGGGTTTGGGTGACTCAAACGAATGTTGATTAGTTGTTTGTATGGTCAGTGTCATGAATTTTTTATGGTTTGGTAGTGTCTTCTGGGCGACGTAAGGATCCTTGAATGATCGTTGTTTTCTCGGACATTTCCCTGTTCCTTTTCTCTCTCTCCCCCCTTCTTCTTTTTTTTTTTTGAGTGGGTGTCCTATGGTTGTCAGATTCTCATGGTTGGTGTCGTAGTAGTCGTGGTATCATGGGGGTCATTGTTCATTCCTTTGGATTGTCGCCTGGATGGAGGTAGTGTCATCGGGATTCGGGGAATGTCCTGCAAGGCTCGAGTCTCGGTTGAAATTGTTGAATAGTTGCTCGTATTAACATTCTAACAATAAGGGGGTCTAGGTGAGAAAATCTACTTGGTACCGTTAGTCTAGGGGATGGTATGGAGTTCTGTGGGGGTCAGGGTTCTCCCTGAGCGGAGTTTTTCGAAGGGTCGTATTGAGCGCTGAGTGAAGACTGCTGGCTCCATATTGCCAAGAATCAGTTCGGATGTAGGCTAAAACAAAGTAGTACTCAATACCCTATCGATCGTTGGATTGCGGTGGGTGAGCGTGTGGTGTCTGGTAGCTAAAATCTGACGAATATTCAGAGGGTCATGGTTGAAACTTATTGACAGATGGTCACAGGTGTTTGGGAGGGTCGGATGGTCGGAGTGTTTCCGCCTAGGGGTCGAAATTTTTTTCGATGATGGTCATGGGAGGTCATAATCCTGAGAGGCTGGATGCGTTGTTTTTGTTTTTCGTCCGTAGGCATAGTTGATGTTCAACGCGAACAACTGGTGCCGGAGTCGGGGGCCTAACTTCTTTATTCAAAGAGGTATTGCCGTTCTTGTGGCATAAGTTTTGCGTCTTTCCCTAATCTGGACGAGAAATCTGTGGTAGTCCTGCTACTGGACGGGGTCACAGGTTGGCCTTCGTTGGCCATCTCATTGCCCGTGTTAGGGGCCAAATGTGTGGTCACAGGGGTCCTAAGGTGGGGACTCCTCCCGGTTGTATAGGGGGAGGCGGTTCTGCAGCGGGTGGTGCGTAGGGGGGCATTGACGAGTCTGTCAGCGCTGCTGTGGGTGGTCCTGAGCTGGGCCGCATCTCCGATGGCGATGATAGTTGAATCGCCGGGGGGTGGTTCACGGGGAATGGGTTGGTCAAGCTCGAATGCAGGTGTTGGTCTGCGTCCGAGAGGTCGGAGCTGGAGGGAGGCTCCGGGGGGTGAGCTGGGGTCTGAGGCATCTGGAAACTTGGTCCGAGGATGGGCAGTCCGCAGGGGATGGATGCGTGGGGGGCAGATGCCTGAGTGATGGTCTGCATGGCTTGTGAACATGTTATGGGTCTCATGCTTAATGACGATCAGGAGTGTGAGTACGAATATACTGTTAAGTCCGCATGTCGGGTGCTTAGCTAGCACTTCTGAGGGAGTTATCCGGGTTAGTGTGAAGGTCCGTAACGGGGCCGAGGACTGAAGGTGGAATCAGACAGGCTACGGATGGGGGGCGGAGGCGCCGGAAACTTAGGGTAGGTCGCGGAATGGTTTAATCCGGTCACTGAGGTGTTTGAGGTCGAAGGGACTTGGCTTCAACTTATGTGTTGCGCCCTCCTCGATCGTCTGTCCCTAATTTCGGAAAGGAGGTGGGAGTTTACCGGAAATGAATCGGAAACTGGTGGGAGACTAAATCGATATTCGTACTAGCAAACAGTCTAGTTGACTGGAAGACTATATACATGTGATTATCCTTGTACTATCTTTGACGGTCATAAAACAAGGAGGAAAGGGAGTACAAGGGGTCAATATAAAAGAGAACAAGGGAGTGAGGTATGCGATAGTCCTGCGCACCGGTTATCAAAGTAACGGAACCTTGATTTCAGAGTCTTTGGAGGGTTGGAATCGCGGAACCTCGGAATGTATGTCGGACATCCGGAAATCGGTTGTTCAGGCTTTGGTCGATCGGAAAGGTCCCGGAAACGGTGCGGGTGGTTGTGGGGTTTAATGTGGGTTTGTTTGGCTGCATGGGCCATAACAGTCGAGCAGACTATGGCCAAGTCCTGTAGGCCAAGAGTAGTGGTGTTGGCTTCAACATACTCGTGCGTTGTGCCCTACTTGCCGTGCATGCCACCTATTTGCAACAGACAGATACTCAGGAGGATGCTGATGATGCTGGCCCAAGTCGAGGACTTAACAGAGGAGAAGAAGATAGAAGGGCCTAAGCCTAGTCGATACCCAGAATGAGGAAATATGTACATGCATGTCGTACTTATGTAGGTTAAGAAACGACATGTGGAATAAGGAATGTGGGACAACAAGGTATGCAGAGCATGCGGTCATTGTCTACAATGAGTAAAATTAGAATGAAGGAATGTCAATGGGCATAGAACAACAAAGGATAGGATAATAAGAATGTGACTGAGGATAGGACAATAGGAAGTGCCCGACTATAAAATAAGGCCTGTAACCGAGGATAACACAAGGGCAGGAAGTCCCGAGGTAAGGCAGACCGAGGGGTGAGGAGTAGGGGTGGGATGGGAGTGAGGAATGTGATTGATATGTGCGTCGAGCCGAGAACAGCTTGTTGAGTGACTTGTACATGGTTACCAACAGAGTATCTTAGTTGGTACCGCCGAGTTACCGGATCCTTGGTATGTGTACTTGACACTGTAACTGATCCCCTTTGGGACATTTTTTACTTGCCTATTATTCAGTCATGGCCCCATTGTTTTATATTCAGCCATTTTCCATTGTTCTACTTCACTCTTTTGTTCTCGGTTATATTTTCATTGTTCTATTCTTGCCTGCATTCCTTTGTTCTATTCTTGATCATTGTGGACAATACTTCCACATGGTTTCCATACCTTATGGTTCTCCATTCCTTGTGCCTAGGGAATGGCACGGGTCACCCATGGGTGAAATGTGGGTGACCCACACCCCACCCATGGGAAACCCAAACCTGTCAACCCATGGGTTTTTCCCACAGGTCGACAGGTCTCGGGTGCACGCCGCACCCGCACACAATATATCATGTACGGGCATTGCGTACATCACGTTTGCCGCGGCGCATGCACATACATCACTTATGTGGTAGCGTGTCTGCATATGGGCATTGCATACATTGCGTTTGTCATGGCACATGTGCATGTTGCATTTGTCACGGTGTGTGAGCATATGTCTGTACATCACATACGTGGTAGCACGTGGGTGTATGGCATTGCATATGTTGCATGTGCATACGTCACATATGTGGCGGTGCATGCGCGTACATTGTGTATGTCTCGTTCATGGTGTCGCATGCGCATTCATGTCGGAATTGACACCCTGGGTTGGGCCCAGGTCACGGGTGCTCGCAGTTTGACCTGCACCCACACCCAAGGACACCTGATTTAGTGACCCGTGCGGGTTGGCCTGACCCGTGCATTTCCCCACTTGTGCCACTCTGTTCCACATCTCACTTATTAACCTATATAAGTAGCCAATGTATGTAGATGGTTCTTTGTTCTGGAAATCAACTAGGTTTACACCTTCTTGTCCTCCCTTCCCCTGTCCCAAGTCATTTACCTGGGCCAACACTCTCGGCACTCTCCCAGGTATCCCTCTGTCCCAAATCAGTGGCACGCATGGGAAGTAGGGTGCAATGCATGAGCACATTGAAGCCATGCCACTACTTCTAGCCTGCAGGACTTAGCCATTACCTGTCCAACTCCCTGGCAGTCCCAAAGCCTGACAAGTACTGAAGCCCATCAGTACCCAAAGCTTGACAGTATACCCAGAATCACACTACTTTCTGTGCCTTACGAATATAGTCTTACCAGACACCTTTTTAATGATTTTTATATCTTCTTATTTGGAACTGGGTTCCCTGGTAACCCTTTCTAATTGTTTTGAATCAGGATCTGCTCACAGCTTCATCGGATTATCTTACTCCCAGAAGGGTGTCCAACAAGACAGATCCATGCTCCAGCAATTTCAACCCAATACCAGTATAGATTCGGAAACCATCTAGTTCAGAAGAACTTCAGTTGTTTCCAGCTGACCGGGAGGCAATGCCCCACCCTTGGCACTCTGTCCGGCATGCTTGATCAATCAGCATCAGCTCACAGACTATTTGAGATATTCCTTATGATTTTGCTCCATCTTCGAACCTTTCTCAATCTAGTACTGCTTGCTAACAGCACAAATATGTCCACTAGATTTTCCATCCAGACAACTTCAGTCCACCCATCCATCTGTCATGTCACTAGATCTGTCGGTCGGCAATATTCGGGCAGAACTTGCTCACCCACTATAATCCATTGATTAACAGGGTATTGGGCAGTATTATAATCCATCAAGCCACTAATGTTTTTAGGTGCATCCTGATAGCCTCGGTCCAGGCGGCATTGCCACTGTTCCAAAAGCCTCACCTAGGATCCTGTTCCATTGCTGGAAGCTTTTCCAATAGCCCTAGTCAATGCACCTGCCTTGTGCATGCTTGTATACCAGAATGGCTGGCAAGTTTTTTGTCTGGGACCTCTCGGTCAGCGTCGTCATTTGGCATGTTTGGCCAAGGTCTTTATTTTCTGTCCGTCCCCATCCATTCCCATTTATTCACTCTGTATATGTGCATTATATGTGTCAAGCATCGGATTACTGACGGACTTTGGTACTGCCGAGGGGTGTTGTTGAAAGGTTGGGCAGACTATGGCCAAGTCCTGCAGGCCAAGAGTAGTGGCGTTGGCTTCAACATACTCGTGCATTGTACCCTACTTGCCATGCGTGCCACTGTATTTGCAACAGACAGATACTTGGGGGGATGCTGAGGATGCCAGCCCAAGTCAAGGACTTAACAGAAGAGAAGAAGGTAGAAGGGCCTAAGCCTAGTTGATACCCAGAATGAGGAAGTATGTACATCCATGTCCTACTTATATAGGTTAAGAAGCGACATGTGGAATAAGGAATGTGGGACAACAAGATATGCAAAGCATGTGGTCATTGTCCACAACAAACAAAATTAGAACAAGGAATGCAAAGCGGGGATAAAACAATAAAAAACAGGATAATAGGACATGCCCAAGGATAGGACAATAGGAAATGCCAGACTATAAGACGAGGCTGGTTAACCGAGGATAATACAAGGAGAGAAAGTGCCGAGGTAGGAGAGATCGGAGGGTGAGGGCGAGGAGTGTGCCTGGCAGATGAGTGCGACCGGTGTTCTGGGTGCCATGCATGCGGTTGAAGGACATTGGGTGGTGGATGTAGAATGGTTGTTTGGTTGGTATTGCCGAGTGGGCGGGCCTTGGTGCGTGGATGTGACAATATGCCTTTATGAGTCTCCTCCATTCTTCTTGGCTAGAGGCTGACACCTTTAGTAGACATTGGGATGTCTACCTAAAAGGAGGGGAGTGGCAACTAGCTAGGAATATGATGGCAGGGAAGGTCTAATAAGACTGATAACTGACACACACAGCAATAAGTGCCTTTGGGGCTTGTCAATATAGATGCTAAAGACAAGACCCAAAGGTGTGCAATGGTGCGTCATTATGGGCGCTTAAATTAAGCACCAGAGAACGCAAATGCAAAAGAGAAAACACAAGTGAAAGAATAAAACACACATGCAGGGGAATAAAATCATGCCCCAACACCCCTGATGAGTTACCACTGCAAAACTCATATACACTTTTTAATCCCCATCAGTTTCCTACACCTCTCCACTTTAACTCACTCCAATGGCTTGGTGAGTAGATCAGCAGCCATGTCGGTGGTGGGAATGAAGAGAGGACTGAGTGTGCCAGCTGCAACTTCATCATGAAGCCAGAAGAACCGCAAATCAAGGTGTTTCATCCAACCATGGTGTTCAGGGTTTTTGGCAACAGAGATTGCAGATTGGTTGTCAATGCGAAGGGTAGAGGGTGAATCAAATGTATACCCAAGTTCACCAAGGAACTGTCTAAACCAGACCACTTCCTTTCCAGCATGAACTGCAGCAACAAATTCTGCCTCAGTGGTAGAGGGGGCTACAATGGTTTGAAGTTTGCTGGACCAGCTGATTGTACCTGTGCCCATTTTGAGGAGATACCCACTGGTAGACTTGCCATTGTCTGGGTTCCCAGCATGGTCAGCATCGGTGTAGCTTTCAAAGAGTTCACCTGATGGTGAGGGTGCATAGACAAGCTGATAATCCATGGTCCCTTTCAGATATCGAAAGAGGTGTTTGACTGCTTTCCAGTGTGCCATGCCAGGGTTCTGATTCAACTGGCACAAGACTCCAACAGCATAGGCAATGTCAGGACGAGTTGCAACTGACAGATACATCATGGAGCCAACAGCAGATGCATAAGGGATGTTCTTCATCTCAGAAATCTCCTCAGGAGTCATAGGGGACATGGAGGATGACAATTTGAGACCTAGGTCTATGGGTGTGGTGACAGGTGCACTGTCTGCAAGGGTGTAGCGATCCAGCATGTCAGAGATGTACTGACACTGTGAGAGGCAGAGATGTCATTGTGAGTGGTCCTGAGTGATTTCAATGCCAAGTAGGCTGGAAGTAGGGCCAAGGTCACGTAGCTTGAACCGTTTTGCAAGTTCTGTTTTCACATGTGAGATGGCAGACAGAGATTTGGAAGCAAGGGTGAGATCGTCAACAAAGACAGGGACTAGGATTTTGACATTGTCTCTGAGCCAGATATAGATGCTGGTGTCAGACTTGATGCAAGTGAAGCCCAACTCATGTAAGACGGTATCCAGCTTCTTGTTCCAGACCCTGGGGGACTGTTTGAGTCCATAAAGTGCTTTGAGAAGTCTCCAAACATGATTTGGTCCACCCTGGTGAAATCCCTCAGGCTGCTGAAGATAGACCTCTGTGTCAATTTCACCATTCAGGAAAGCACTGGAAATGTCAAGGGATTCAAGTTCCAGGTCCTCAATGGCAGCAATGGCCAGAATAGTACGAAGGGCAGCAAACTTGGCAGTGGGTGCAAATGTCTCTGTGTAATCAAGTCCAGGACGCTGACTGTAGCCCTTGGCCACAAGACGAGCCTTGTAACGCTCAATAGAGCCATCAGGACGACATTTGACTGTCAAGCCCCGGATACCAAGCTCTGGTTCACTCGGTAGTACCGACCGAACAACCCTTGCCTTTTAGTCCCACACACCAGTGACAAGGCATCCCTCGCCAGTACATGGCCTCGGTCCGGTACATTTGGCTCATCGTTTGGTTTACTTTCCTCATCCTGTCCCCTCCCTCCTTTGTCATTCCTTCATTCCCTATCCTTCCCCTGGTCTGTTTACCTTTGGGACATTCACTCCTTGTTGCCACTCAGCAGTGGCACTATTGTTTTATGTTCAGGCCACTCCCATTGTTCTATTCTCATTCACTCTTTTGTCCTCAGCCATACTTTATTGTTCTATTATCATCCACATTCCTTGTTCTATTCTTGATCATTGTGGACAATACCTCCACATGATTCTTCATACCTTATTGTTCTCCATTCCTTGTGCCACTCTGTTCCACATCTCACTTATTAGCCTATATAAGTAGCCAATGTATGTAGATGGTTCTTCGTTCTGGAAATCAACTAGGTTTACGCCTTCTTGTCCTCCCCTCTCCTGTCCCAAGTCCTTTACCTGGGCCAACACTCTCGGCACTCTCCCAGGTATCCCTCTGTCCCAAATCAGTGGCACGCATGGGAAGTAGGGCGCAACGCATGAGCACGTTGAAGCCATGCCACTACTTCTAGCCTGCAGGACTTGGCCTTTACCCGTCCGACCCCTTCGGCCTTCCCGAGGCCTGTCAGTATGTACGGTGCCTGACATTGACCTTGAACACCCAACGAGAGCCAACAGCTTTACGACCAGCAGGGAGCTTGACCAGCTCTCAAGTGCCATTTGTCACCAATGCCTGAATCTCCTCCATAGCAGCATCAAGGTAAAGCTGACCATCAGGATGCTTCAGTGCCTCTGCAAGTGTTCTGGGCTCCATCCCACTGACTTTGAAGACATACTCCATGGCAGCAGCAGGAGATAGCAACTCATCTGGATGACATGACACAGAAGTGAGACCAGCTGCCTCTTCAACAGGTTCATCCTCATCCTCATCATTGGACTCAGGAGAGACACTGTGATGAACTGTGTCATGATCAATCTTCCAGAACTCTCTGGGAGGATGACGAATACGAGTGCTGCAACATAAAGGAGCAGGATCAGGGACTGGTGCAGGGACTGGTGCAGGGACTGGTGCAGGATCAGGGACAGGTACAGGATGAGGCAGAGGATCAGGTGCAGGGATAGGCACAGGAAGATGTGGTTGGTTTTGAGTTGCTGGCATATCATCTGAGACGTCAATCAACTGTACAGGAGTTGGTGCAGGATGCAAATGAGGTGAAGGGGAAGGGGAAGATCCAGGGAAGATGCGCTCATCAAATTCAGCATCATTGCTGATTAGTGTCTTGTGCGTGTCAGGATTCCAGAACTTCCAACCTTTGACACCAGGAGGATAACCAATGAAGATACATTTCTGAGTGTGTGACTCAAGTCCCTTATGCTGGTCCTTCTGAACATGGACATAGGCAGTGCAGCCCCAAACACGAAGGTGTTGAACAGATGGTTTCTTGCCATACCATGCCTGGGATGGAGTGATATCATGAAGAGAATGAGTGGGACTGCGGTTCCAGATGTGGACATAGGCTGCCAATGCTTCTCCCCAGAATGATGCAGGTAGTTTAGATTCAGCAAGCATGGTGGTAATGGCCTCAGCAGCTGTACGATTGGCACACTCTGCAACTCCATTCTGCTGTGGACTGGCACGAATAGTGTGTTGGCATTCAATTCCATGTAGATCTGTAAAAGCCTGAAACTCCTTGGACATGTATTCCCCACCCTTGTCATCACGCAAACCCTTGATCTTCAGGCCAAGCTGTGTCTCTGCCCAAGCCTTGTACTGCTTAAATGCTGCAAACACCTCATCCTTGGTGCGGAGAGGGTGGAAAGAGCGAAAGCAAGTCTTGTCATCAATGAACAGAACCCAATATCTGTACCCAGAATGGGTGCGCACAGGGAGAGGTCCATGGAGATCAGTGTGGACAAGGTCAAGTGGCTTAGATGCGCGAGTAGATGAGGAGGGAAAAGGATTCCGATGTTGTTTGCCAGCAAGACATGGTTCGCAAACAGGATCAGGGTTTTGCTTTGACTTGAGCACCAAACCGTCAACCAGATCACCCTTGACAAGGTGTTTGACACTCTCTAGGTTCATATGCGCAAAACGATGATGCCAGAGAGAGAGATCCATAACACAAGTGCTGGAAAAGTTCACAGACTCAGACACAGGAATGGTTGAACCATCAAGGAGGGCAGTGTTGTGAGTGTTTACAGACGCAGTGAAGAGGAGGTTTCCACTCTGAGTAAATGTAATACGGTCATGGACAATGGTGACAATGAACTGCTTTTGGCAAGTGAGATACAAGACAGAGAGGAGGTTGTTGCGCAGTGCAGGAACATGGAGAACTCGACTAAACTCTAAAGTATGCCTCTGACTGCCATCCACCACCGGTGCAAACTGCACAGTGCCAACTCCAGTGGAATAGATGACTTGGTGGTCTGCAAGCTGAATGGGAATGATGAGTGGACAAAAATTACAAATCCAATGACGATGAGGAGTCATATGAGATGTGGCGCCTGTGTCTGCAATCCAATCGAAGTCAGCATTGAGCTGAAGTGGTGCAGAAGAGAGAGCAAAGGAATAGAATGATGTGGCACTTGCATTTCCAGAAAATTCGACGATAGAGGCTGAAACTGGAGTAGATGTGGCGCTATTTGCATGCACTGGGGCAGTAGATGGTGTAGAATCGGTCTGTGCATGATTTCTCTGGTGCAATCTTGCTTTTGCTCTCTTATACTGACGACAGGCATCCTGTAGGTGTCCTTCCTTGTCACAGAATGAACACAGCTTCATTTTAGCTGTATTAGAGGTAGAAGACGATGGGGGACCCTGTCTAGATGCAAGAGCCATGTCAGAAGTCTCTCTGTGATGACGCTGTGCCTCCTCAGTGATAAAAGCACTCTGCAACTTCTCTTTGTCAAGATCTGTCAAAAGAAGTGTAGCAGAGACAAAGGAGGAGTACTCCTGAGGCAGGGCACGGATCATGGCCATACAGGTCAATTCTTCGTCCATCTGAGTGAGTGTGAAGGTGCTAGGATGAAGATTTTGGATGGAAATGACTGCCTGATCGACTCTGTTCATGAGGGACTGCAAGGACTCATCTGGGAGCATCCTATGCACAAAAAGATTGTCATATGCATTGAATCTGGTCCCTGGACGCTTCTGGAGGTGCACAGTCTCGAGTTTGGTCCACATCTTGACAGGATCCTCAGCAATACCATCCAAATGAACCCTCTGATCAACCTGGACACCAAGGAAGATGTCACCAGCTGCCATAGATGCCTCATCATCCCAAACATCTGCCTTGTCTGCATCAGCAGGCCTAAGCCTCTTTCCAATGACCAGCTGCCACAATTTCTTCCTCTGCAACACAGCCCTCATCTCTCCTCTCCACTGGGGGTAGTTGGTGTTGTTGAGGGGTGTGAGGTGCATGGAGGGAGAGTCAGAATGACTGTTTGACATGGTGAGGTGGTGTGGAGGCTGAATGACTGACCGATATGATAAGGAGTCAGATGTTGATGGATAAGGCTGAAATTTTGACTGAAGGTGGATGCAACCTGTATAAAGGTGTATGCAAAGTATGGGGAAGATTGGAGTAGTGTGTGTTGTAGTATGAGCCGGTTAAAACCTGGGGCCCATAACCTGATGGCAGGGAAGGTCTAATAAGACTGATAACTGACACACAGAGCAACAAGTGCCTTTGGGGCTTGTCAATATGGATGCTAAAGACATGTATGTAACAAAGTAACTACTAACCTTTGGGGCTTGTCAATATGGATGCTAAAGACAAGACCCAAAGGTGTGGAATGGTGCATCATTATGGGCGCTTATTTTAAGCGCCAAAGCACGCAAATGCAGGAATGAAATGCACACAAGTGAAACACAAAGGTGCAAAAATAAAACACAATGCAGGGGAATAAAATCATACCCCAACACAATCTAATTCATTTGGACAGTCTATCCATCACCACCATAATCGCATCATATCCTAGGCTTTGTGGTAATTGGGTGATGAGGTCCACTAATATGTACTGCCAAATCCTTGTTGGAATTGCAATTGGAGCTAGACTCCCCCTTGGTTTTGCTGGGAATGTCTTTGTTTGTTGACACCTACTACACCCATCCACATACATTCTCACATCTCCATGTATCCTTGGCCACCAGTAGTTTCTGAGGATGAGCTCTGTTGTCTTGAACCTCCCAGGGTGTCCTGCAGTGGGTGTGTCATGGTGTAGATGAATGATTTCCTCCCAAAGCTTCCTGTTCTTTGGTACGTATATCCTTCCTTCCCATGTTATGATCCCCTCTTCTTCCTTCCAATCCTTCTCTCCACTCTCCACTCTCTCTTTGACTTTGCTCTCTATGTTCTTTGCTTTTCTGATTCTTTTCATCAGGTCTTCCTCCTCTCCTCTGAGCTCTCCCCTTATTGCTCAGAAGAACTCTTTCTTTAACACCATAACTCCAGTATTATCTCCTTCTACTCCCTGTTTATGGTCTTCTCATCTTAAGAGAAGGTCAGCCTTCTTGTTGAGTTGGCCTGGTTGATGCTTTAGGATAAAATCATAATCTGCCAATTCAAGGGACCATCTGGCCTGGCGGTGGTTCAGCTTTCTTGCTGTCATGAAGTATTCTAGATTCTTGTGATCTGTCCATATTTCAAATGGCTACATTGTCCCTTGCAGATCCTAGGTGTGGGTCAGGGTGTCAAATTGTCAAGCCCCGGATACCAAGCTCTGGTTCACTCGGTAGTACCGACCGAACAACC
>QLPG01012259.1:0-22406 GCA_003314385.1 Gomphus sp. MG54 | reverse complement strand
GGCTGGCAGGTGTTTGGGAAAGATAGAGAACACACCTTCTGCGGCATCTCAAAATTCGGGGAGCTTTTTTCTTTATTTCAGCTGTTGCGGCTTGTTATGGTTCTCTGTGATGATTCAATGTTGCTTGCAGGTGTGGTTGAACAAGTGTAGAGATTAAGAAGGAGATGGAACGTTCATATATTGGAAAAAAAAAAGCAGCACGATAGCATTGATTGCGAGCTCAAGATGACACACTCAAATTTATTTGGAATATCATTGTGTCGACTATCATATGTTGTAGAGTTGTCCTTGATAATATTGTAATTACCGGAATATATATCACAGTACCCGGCCCATTTTCTCTTATGTAGGCTCTTTCTTAAAGGCAATCAATTGGCAATCAATTAGTTCGAGAATTACTGTGATAAATACAGAAACGAGAACAATGGTATGCTAAATTGATCTTACGGACTCATTACGCTGGAGTCCCAGAGGTTAGGAAACCATGCAAGTTGTCGAGTTCCAAATTAAGAGTACATCAAACTTTTGCAAAATGAAATGAAATGCAGAATTTTCAAGCATTTAGTGGAGCTCTCTTGGATGCAAGCCACCACTGCTAACCAGAACTTCTACGGTCCAACTGGCCAGTTTCTGCCTCTCAGACCTAAGGAAAGGCTCAAGATAGCTAACTCTGCTCTTTACACACAACCCCCCTTTTTTGTTAAGACTAAGAGTCAAGGAAGAGAAAAGACTGCTTCAATGATAATTGCAAGGGATATCAGACAAGAGAAAGTTACTTGACCTGCAGTTGAAACTGTTAATAAGACTTTGGGTGATGATAATATTCAGAGTACTATTGTGTCTTTTTATACATTTGGTTAGTGAAAGAAAATGCTGACATGTGAATTGTTCATAAGGGTATGACCTACATGTGATATAATGTCTCAGGATGATGCTGTTGGAATTGTGTCATGGGATGGTAGTCTTGGATTATAGAAAAGAGAATAGAGAAAAGGGAATGTGTTTACAATGTGTGTGTGGATATTTCAGTTTGAAAGAATGTCAACCAGGGTTTGATTCACTACTTGGGTGTCTCAGCATGTGTCCATATAGGGTAATGTCTTGTGGTAGATGGTCAGATGAAGGAAGGAATGATAAACTCATGAATGTATTGAAATTCTTATGATATGTGTGTCTTGTATGCTTGACTTGGCACCATGTTGACTCATATGATGTATGTGACTTGGATAATGTATGTGACTTGTACAATTTATGTGACTTGTATGATGTATGTGACTCATATGATATATGTGACTTGTGTGTTTGCTTGACTTGGTGTTGACTTGCATACTTACTTGACCCAGCTTGTGCATTTAGATTACTCATGTTTGTAGATATAATAGAGTTTAGGGAATAGCATGAGTTAGTGAGTTAGTGGGTTAGGCTACCCACACAGGTCACTGGGTCAGGCGCCCTTGGGTTTGGGTGCGAGTCAAGCTGAGAGCACCTGTGACCCGGGCCCAACCCACTGCCTCAACTATATACGCATGCATGCATATGCATGTTAGGAACTAGCAATTATCACATTATCACCAAATATACACACAACATCTACTCATTCCTTACATCTCCACTCAATTCCCTTACACCTACAAACACAAAGCAGTCAAACCTATAAGCCGAATCACACACACATGCGAGTCAACATTGAGTCACAAATATACGAGTTACAAGAGCCACAAATATACGAGTTACAAGAGCCACACAAGTCAATTCTGAGTTGAGTCAAACACATGAGACATGTCTATCATGAGGTTACCAGCTATATCACAAGCTTATCATTAGTTCTCCACATCACAACACATTGCAAGACAAGCCCCTTATGGACATATTGTAAGGGCAACCTACTTGGGTACTGATTCCAGTACCTGCTGGGAGACCAACAGCGGGACACCACCCAGCCCTATGACCTACCCAGGGCCTAACCCAGGGACTCGAACCCTAAGTTTACCCACAGGCACTACCAGACACTGGCAGGGAGGTCCAGAAGTAAGTATTTACAAGGCAATGTAGCTAAATACATGTGAGCTGCTTACCTGGCAGGGAGGTCCAGAAGAGAACAACCAAAGGACCCCCTTACCTAAGCAGCAACTATATAGCTACTGTGACTGTGACATAACAAACCTGTCACAGCCAGCAAAGAAGACAATAGAAGATTAAGGGAAAGGGATTACAGCAAACATATGAAAAGGGAAGATAGAGAAATGATTAAAGAAGTAATATAAGCAAAGGGATAAGAGAAATGAAGGAGATAAAAGGAATAAAAGGAAGGAAAAGAGGAATAAACTGGTAGTCCCCTGACACATATGCCAAGACAACCGAGAACCGAGTCAAGCCCCATTAATATTCCTGAGTTGAAACATCCACACATGTATTATATTTCTTTCTTTCTATTCACTTTCTTATAACCTATGACTCTATCCCATGACCACATCATTCCAAGACATTGCATCACATTGTAGGTCATACCCTCATGGACAGATTCACATGTCATCGTATCTCTTTCACATGATTTTGCAATTATTGTATATAAAACACCAGTAGCACAATGAATACAACAACTAATTTACAAGTATCATTTGACAATTCCAACTATAAGCCAAGCAAACTTCTATTATCTGATTCCCCTGCAATTATCATTGTAATGGTCTTATTTCTCACTTGGCTCTTAGTCTTAACAATGCATACAACATGTACGTGCCCCACGTGCACATGTACAACATACATGCATTGTATGCACATGCATATGACAGGCATATGCTGATACAAATGTGCTGTATGCACATGCACCCACACCAACACACCATATGTTATGTGCACATATGACCCATTATAGAGTTGCTCTAGGTAATTAATACCTAAAAGCCTGCATGCACTGGTCCTTTTCTGTGGTGGGATATAACAGTCATTCAGCATAGCAGGAATATAATCTGTGACATGGCAATGTACAAATGAAAATAGAACATGAGTGCTTAGGATGTGATGTGACAGGGACATGACCTGAGACACAAATGTGTCATGCTGACTAAGACTTGGACTTTGGCTTTGGACTTGGATACAATAGTCTTGATGTTTCTAGACTAGTCTTGACTTGGACTTAGAGACTTGACTTGGGGCTTAACTTGAGAACTTGTTATTACAGAGGTGAGCCAGAGGCCTTTATATAAAAAAACCAAACAATGTGAGAGGTTGGCTATGTCAGTTGAATGACAAAGCACCAGAGTAAAGTATACAAAAGAGGAAACTATGGAGAAACTCTGGAGAAATAGTACAGCATCGAGGCTGTGTGAATAGGGGCTAGGGGCTATGATAGGGGGAGACTAACCAAAAGGTAAGGATGATGAGTAATAATGAGAAAAGACTAACAGAATAGGAAACAGGTCTGAGTCAAGCCAAGAAAAGGGGAAACATATAAAAGAAACAATAAGGAATTCCACCAATAAACATTTAACAACCTTTTCCACTACTCCTGAGGGGCCTTAAGATAAGTCAGGGGACTGAGTCATCTCAGAGTATTTCCAGGTCACAGGCAACATATATTCTGCAATTTCTTCAGTATCCAATCCAAGGATTAGGGTCTGGGAGTAGGAGGACTAATGGGTATATGGTCATGCACTCTCATTTTGTGTTTAAAAATGAGTTGAATGGAGTGGGTGGGGTAATCAGGATGGGATGGTGCCCTGAACTCTGCCTCATATTATTACCTTTCCACCACTTAACCTAGGATATTGATGCTGTATCAATATCCCTCTCGCTATATCATATGCAAGCTTCCAAATCCAGATCACCATCCCATTTCCTCAGGCATGTGTTACCATGTTTTTCACATTGATGGTAAGGTTCATTGGCCTGTCTCACCTTTAGCCATATAGCATGTGACAATTCATTCAACCTCACATTTTGATAAAGAATGACAAGGAGGCCATTGTCCAGGTCATTCTTCATCTTGAGGCAGGTGTACTATAATATTGTCAGCAAACAAATCCTAAAGTAAAGAAACCACTACTTACCTTGGCATTTTTCAAATGCAACCCTTTGATCCATGGCATTTTGCACTGCTAATTCAAGCTGAGCCTTCACATTTTCAATTGTAACATTGAAGGAGTGGAATGTCAACAGGCACAGTGCTGCTCATACCACCTTTCAGATAGGTAGCAATGGGCAAGTCAAGCTGTCCTATTAACTTGTGAATGTTCAAGGGGTTGATATATCATTATCCTTCTATTGGCAATGTCGATGATAGGTCTATGTCCTCAAAGACCAGCTCCATGAGCTAGGGCCTTCTAAGTCCTGCAAATAATCAAGATGTTTTAAATGCCATCCTCAAATGACCAGACAGCATTGATAAGATAGCTAGGTAGCCAAAATTTGAGAACTGGACCATTCAATAGGATCAATCCAAAGATGCTTAAGGCTTCATTTTTCTTTGCAAAATGAACTTTTAATACCCTAACACCTTTACTGACAATAGACAGAAGGTTAACTATATGATCTCTTATCTAAAGGGTATGGTATTTAATATTTTGAACTATATTTAATTGATAACTTTAATAATAAACCTTGGTGGGTCATCTACTTGGATCTCTTTATCAATAAGCTTCAGATCAACTTTGGTTCATGGGATGAACAAGCTGATGCTAAATTAGCTCTTAAAAAGTTAATGATACAAGATAACCACAAGATTTTTACCATCACAAATATTATGACTTTCAAGGTAACTGAATCAAAAAATTAGTCAGCAACTCATTGGCCTCTAAGTACACTGAAAGTTGTATTGACTCAGACAGTGCTAGTAGTAAGGTTAAGCTAAATGCTTCTACTCTTTTTAATCCAAATTCTTTAATAATTGATTTATCTTCTGAATCTGTTCCAAATGCTTCTGATAGCCCATTTAAATGTTTAATTGATTAGGTTCTACTTATAGTTTTATTGAATCATCTTATGTTTGGGATCATAATATCTCTACTCATCCTATTGATCTGATTCCTCTCAAATTATTTGATGGTACTTCTAACTTGGTCATTATCGAATCTATAGAATTGTCAGTCTGGTTCCCTTCAGGGCACTCAAAATCAGTAGAACTTTATGTTATATCCTTATATTCTTCCATTTTGGTAGTACCTGGCTCACCTAATATAATGTTAAGATATATGAAGTTCCCTTTCATGTGTCTATTTGATATGACTAGTATTTGGCCAGATATAACTTGTTTTATGTATTACATCTTTGATGTTTTGATCTGAGTTTGAATTTAGCTTATATAATAAGACAATTTTTCCTTTTCTACTCTAATAGGTTATGGGCCCCATGCTTCATCTATAGATATCTACTGTTAAGCACCAAAGTGCCGAGGATGCATATGCCAAGTACTAATGCAATAGTATTGACTACACGATGCTGGTGGGATATCAGCCAAGTCCAATAGACCAAACAGATGTGGCTGGCTTCAATGTACTCATGTATTGTGCCCTACTTCTGTGTAGCCACTGATTTTAGAAAAAATATAACTCAAGAGGATGCTGAGAGTCTTGGCCTGAGTGAGGACTTAGGACAGGAGGACAGAGGGTTACAAAGTTGATAATCAGAATGAAGAAGTACATACATCCATATGCTACTTATATAGTCTAAGAACTGGAGGTGGAAGATGTGGAATAGGGTAGCCTAAGGTATGCAAAAGGGATAAGCTATGGAAACAAGATGTGGAGCATTGGTCATAATGACCAAGAATAGAAGAATAGAGCATAACTGAAGATAGAACAACAGAACATGGCCAAACATAAAATAATAGTAACATAACCAAAAATAAAACAATAGAAACATCCCAAAGGGGAACAGAACAGAGCATAAAAGAATAAGCAGGGTAGGAGTAATGGATAATGAATAAAAGAAAACATGACTGATGAATGTACCGAGCTGAGACCAATGCATTATGTGACTTGTAAACAATCTGGTCACCTGTCAATGGAATTAGACATTTAGTGTTCAGCTAGTTCAACTGAGTGAACCGATGCTTGGTAATATGTATTTAATATCTACACAACACCACCTATCATGTTTTGTACTTATCTAGCCCTTCTATCATTGGCTAGCACTGAACCCTGATCAGAGCCCATCTGGGCACCATAAAAGTAGCTCAACAACCATACCAACTTTGCTTTTTGCCCTATTACAGCTCTCTTTCCCTTCCTTCCCCTCAGCTTCTCTCAGCAGTTGCTCAAAAACCTTCTAAGGACTTCAGCAAGCCAGTGATAGGACAGGATCCCTCCTCATGTTGTAAAGCCACACCCCTGGCTTAGTCTTTGACTAGTTTGCTGGTTAACTGAGGCCTCTTGTCATCCTTAGATGCTGGAATCTGTAGTCTGTGGATTGTTAACAGTTCACCTTATTTGCAGTGAGGTTGTGCCATCCTATTCTAAGCCCTGAAGTTCTGAAGTTATTGTTCTGAAGTTGCTGGAGAGTAACTGGTGCTATTTTACTATTTTCTAACATCTATTACTCTTTAGGACTTATTGTATCTATATCAATGTATATGCACTGCACACACCCAACATAATATGCAGATAACATATATGAATTATATATGTACAACATATACATGATACATACACTGCTTGTGTATATATGCCACACATGCACACATCCCCATTGGATCTATCTGTCAAGTGCACGTACCAAGCACCCAGTAACTTGGAAGTGCCAACCAGATGATTAGTCTAATTCCATGCACAAGTGACCAATCCATACAAATGTCACTTGGTACATCGGTTTCAGCTCGGCACATTCACCATCCACATTCCTTATTCCTATCCCTCATCCACTCTTCCCCACTCATCATCCATTAATCCCCACCCTATTAATCCCTTATTTTTACCATTGTGTTATCTTTGGCTATGACTCTATTGTTTTATATTCGGACACTCTCGATTATTATATTCTTGGTGTCAAGCCCACAATACCGAGCTCCAGTTTACTTGGTAGTACTGACCAAACGACCCTTATTGTTAATCCCACATGCCAGTAATAAGTCATTCCTCACTAGTACATGGTCTTAGCTCGGTACATTTGGTTCATTATTTGGTTCACCTTCCCTACCCCATCCCTCCCATTCTTTATTATTCTTTTATTCCTCATCCTCCCCTTTGCCTGTTTACCCTCGGGACATTCACTATTTATTTATCACTCGGTCACAGCCCTATTGTTTTATATTCGGCCACCCTCTATTGTTCTATTTTCCCTCACACTCCTACTTGTTTATTACCTCGTCATATCTCATTGCTTTACATCTTATTGTTCTATTCTAGACCACTGTGGACAATACTTCCACATGGTCTCCATACCTTATTCTTTTCTCCATATCTTATGCCACCCTTATTCTACATTTCACCTCTTAGCCTATATAAGTAGCAAATACATGTATATAGTTCCTCAGTCTGAGTATCAACTAGATTTACACCTTCCTACTCTCCTTTCTCTGTTTAGAAGTCCTCTACTTAGGCTGATACTCTCAGCATCCTCTCGAGCATCTCTTCTGTTCCAAATCAGTGGCATGTACAGAAAGTAGGGCACAACACACAAGTACATTGAAGCCAAGCCACTACGACTGGCCTGTGAGACTTGGCTGGTTCCTGCCTGTACCTTTGGCATTACCGAGGCCTGACACTTGGCCACATTTCTATTATCTTATTTTCATTGTTCTATTCTCACCCACATTGCTTATTCTATTCTTGATTGCTGTGGACAATAGCTCCACATGCTCGACATACCTTATTGTTCTCCATTCCTTATTCCACATCTCACTTCTTAACCTATATAAGTAGTGAATGTATGTAGATAGTTCTTCACTCTGAATATTGACTTGGTTTACATCCTCTGGTCTTCCCTCCTCCTGTCTGAAGTCCCTTACTCGGGCCAATACTTTAGACACTTCCTTCTGTCCAAATTAGTGGCACACACAGAAAAGCAGGATGCAATGCATGAGTAGGTTAAAGCCTATACACCCCGATCAGTCTGCAGGACTTGGCTGATTTCCCACCAGCATTGTTGGCATTACCAATACTTAACAGTATATTCAGAGTCACACTGCTTCCCATGCCGTTTCAGTTCTTACGATTATGCCCTCACATATTAGATCATCAGCCCACACTGAAGACATTCAGCTCACCCCTATGGTTCAACAACAAAGGGCATATGAGGCCTCCAGCACCCTACCCCTTCTTATCGGTTACACCTCACCAGCAATTGAACTATAGCACCTTGCCTCCCCCTTCAAGCAAGAGTCATGTATTGAAGAGGTAGTTGACAACAACATTGAATACATAGTCAACAATAATGGCAATCAGGAACATTATTTGGTAGAGGATAAACTTGGCTTAGTACACTATGATGCAGATGTCGAAACTGAGGAATAGCCTCAACAAAATCGGCAGGCAGACACTCCTGAACCCCCTTGCACCCCTATACCCATGCCTCAACCCATGGCTGCACCACTCCAGTCTGTAGCCATGCTACCTCAACCCATGGCCACAACCCCTCAGCCTATGGCTGTACCACTGCAAGCCTGGAAAGCTCTCTGAGCCAGGCCAGCTCCTAGGGCCAGGGCCCCCATCAACCTGGCCAATAACAACAACCTTCTAAATGTCATCCTCGAACTGGGCAGAACCACCTGAAATCATTGACACGATGGTCAAACTGCCAGAATTTGTAAGCTGGAACCCTTTGATGGGACCAACCTGAAAAAGCTAAAAGGTTTCATCTTCCTTTGTAGAATAAACTTCCATACCTGGCCCAACTCATTTCCCAATGATAGGCAAAAGGTCAATTACATGGTCTCCTATCTGAAGGAAATATCTTTAGAATGTTTCGAACCTTACCTGATGGGCAATTCAAACATAGAATCTCATTGGACAAGCAATTTAGAGCTATTTATTGATGAGTTACAGATCAACTTTGGCTCATGGCTCATGGGATGAACGACCCAATGCTGAGATAGCTCTCGAGAAGCTAACCATGCAGGACAATCATAAGGCTACTAGGTTTTTTGTAGAATTTTACAGGCTTGCAGCTCTTGTTCACTACAATGACAATGCTCTCCTCTACAAGGCATACAGGGCACTGCCGAAACACATCAAAGATGGCCTCATCTACTTTGACAAACACTTGATGACCTTTGAAACCTTGTTCAAAGGATTGGCATGAGATATTGGGAATAAAAGCCTGAGCAGTCTGTGGAGGGCAGTAATGAGCTGAAGAAAGATATGAAATTGGACAAGTCTGGCAACAGATCCACCTTGGACAACCGTCAGCAAGGTAATAGCAATGATAACAGCAGCAACAAGGACACATCTAAAAGCAAGGATGGTAAAACTCCTCAGCCCAATCCACCTGAGTACACCAAGACCCTTGGCAAGGACAAGCTCCTCCCAACTGAACAACAAAGATGCATGGACAACAACCTGTGTCTCCTCTATTCTGCCACTAATCACAAGGTCACCAAATGCCCCAAAGCAACCAAGGCCCATGCGACTACCACTCCCCACTCTGTCCCCCAGGCAACTGATGCCTCAGATATCAATGCTGAGGACTTAGCAATGGCAACCAAAAACTAATCTGCCATCTGTTAGCCTCTAAGCACACCAAGAGTTGTGTTGACTCAGCAGGTGCCAGTAGTGAGGTTTAGATCAATGCTTCTATGTCTCTTTATTCTCTCTTTAATTCTTCCATCATCTGATTGGGTGCTGGTTCAGTGCCAAAATTCTCGGTAACCCACTTTGCATGCTTGATTGAATCAGCATCCATTCATAGCTACCCCTTTATTTTATTCTCTGGTAGAATTCTTTGATCCAGTACTACTAATTCAGTTATTACTGAATATATAGACATGTCTACTTGTCAAGCCCATGATACCGAGTCCCAATTTTCTTGGCAATACCGACCAACTGCCCCTCACCCACATCACTCCTCACCATCACATGGTCTCGGTTTGGCACATCCAGTACATTATCTGGACCACCCCTCTCATCCCATCTCCTCTATCCCCTTCTAATCTACCATTTCCCAACCCTTCCCTCACCCATTTCCCTCAGAAACACTTATTATTCCTTTAATTATTCGGTTGCAGCCCTATTGTTTTATCTTTGGCCGTTCTTTCATTGTTCTATTCTCATCCACTCTCTTATTATCTTATTCTCAGCCATCTTCCATTATTTTATTCTTGCTTACATTCCTTATTCTATTCTTGACTACAGTAGACAATACCACCACATGATCCTTCATACCTTATTGTTCTCCATTCTTTATGCCACCCCATTCCACATCTTGCTTCTTAACCTATATAAGTGTTAAGCTTTGGGTACTGACGGACTTTGGTACTGCTGAGGGGTGTTGGCGAAAGGTTAGGCGGACTATGGCCAAGTCCTGCAGGCCAAGAGTAGTGGCGTTGGCTTCAACGTACTCGTGAGTTGCACCCTACTTGCCGTACATGCCACTGGATTTGCAACAGACAGATACTCGGGGGGATGCTGATGATGCTGGCCCAAGTCGAGGACTTAACAGAAGAGAAGAAGGTAGAAGGGCCTAAGCCTAGTTGATACCCAGAATGAGGAAATATGTACATGCATGTCCTACTTATATAGGTTTAGAAGCAACATGTTGAATAAGGAATGTAGGACAACAAGGTATGCAGAGCATGTGGTTATTGTCCACAACAAATAAAATTAGAATGAAGGAATGTAGGTGGGCATAGAACAATGAAGGATAGGATAATAAGAATGTGACCAAGGATAGGACAATAGGAAATGCCCAATTATAAAACAAGGGCTATAACCGAGGATAACACAAGGGAAGGAAGTCCCGAGGTGAGGCAGACCGAGGGGTAAGGAGTAGGCATGGGATGGGAATGAGGAATGTGACCGATATGTGCATTGAGCCGAGAACATCTTTGTCGAATGACTTGTACTTGGTTACTAACGGAGTATTTTAGTCAGTACCGCCGACTTAACGGATCCTCGGTACGTGTATTTGACAATAAGTAGCAGATGTATGTAGATAGTTCCTCACTCTTGAATATCAACTTGGTTTGCACCCCCTTGTCTGCTTTTCCCCTGTCTAAAGTCCTTCCCTCAAGCCGACACCCTTGGCATCCTTACGAGCCTCTCCCATGTCTAAATCAGTGGCATGCATGGAATAGCAGGGCACAATGCACGAGCACATTGAAGCCTAGTCACCCTGAAATGGTTTGCAGGACTTGACTGACCTCTCAGCTTTACCGAATCATAACACTACTAGATCTTCTATCAGGACAATTTCAGTCCACCCATCCATCTGTCACATCACTAGATCTGTCAGTCAGCAATATTCGGTCACAACTTTCTCACCTGCTATCATATGTTGATTAACAGGGTATTGGGCAGTATTACATTTCATCATGCCACTAACATTTTGGGTGCATCCCAATGGCCTCGGTCCAGTTGGCACTTGCCTGTCAAGGTTCAATAGTGCCAAAGATGCAGGTAGGGGAGTGGCCAAGTCCCACAGGCCAAAAGTAGTGGCTTTGGCTTCAACATACTCGTGCGTTGCACCCTACTTTCTGTATGTGCCACTGATTTGGAGTAGAAGGGATACTTAGGGTGCCGAAGGTGCCAGCCCAAGTAGAGGACTTTACAGGGGAAAGGGCCTAAGCTCAGTTGATACCCAGAATGAGGGAGTATGTACATGCATGTCCTACTTATATAGGTTAAAAAGGAACATGTGGAATAAGGAATGTGGGACAATAAGGTATGAAGAACATATGGGTATTGTCCACAATGAGCAAAAATAGAATGGAGGAATGTAAACAGGGATAGGACAATGAAAATAGAATAATAGGAATGTGGCCAAGGATAGGACAATAGGGAGTACCTGACTATAACACAATGGGTTATGCCTGAGGATAAAACAATGGTCAGATGTCCCAAGGTAAGATGGGTCAAGGATTAAGGAGGGGATGGGGTGGGATTAATGGATGGTGAATGAGGCAGAGTAGATGAGGGATAGGGACAAGGAATGTGGATGGTGGATGTGCCAAGCTGAGACCGGCGTACCAAGTGACTTGTATGCAGCATGGGCACTTGTATGTGGATGTAGTCTGGCTGTCCGGTCAGCACTGCTGAATTACCGGACACTCAGTACGTGTACTTGACAGTCTAGTCGGCACTTGACAGTCTAGTTGGCACTTGACAGTCTAGTCGGCACTTGCCACTGCTCCAACAGCCTCACCCAGAATCCTGTTCTATCGTTGGAAGCTCTGCCAATAGCCCTAGTCAATGCAACTGCCTTTGTGCATGATTGTATACCAGAAAGGCTGGCAATTTTTTTTAGCTGGGACCTCTTGGTCAGCAGTGCAATTTGGCACATTCAGCCAAGGTCCTTTCCATCCATCCCCACCTGTTTTTGCTTCATCTGTTCTGTATATTTGCATTATATGCTCTTACCACTCTTTTTCCATTTCCCTCAGCTCGAAGCTGACACTTTTACTAGATGGTGGGATGTCTACCTAAAAGGTGGGGGGGGGGGTGGCGACTAGCTAGAAACCCTTCAAACCACACAATCTTCCCTTCTGAAGACATCTCTCTCCTGAAAATTCCCTGTGTTCCCTCCATTCCAACCTTAATTCCTATCCATCCTAATCCTACATCACCCTGACTTCTATCCCAAATTCCCCTCCTTTCCAATCTTCTGACACTCTATTCCCAACCTTACGATCATACCCACTTCCGACATCTTTCCAGTCCATCTACCACCCTCTTTTTCCCTCCATTTATCACAACCGAATCTGCTGAGCATCTCGGCCCATTGTTGGAGAATGGGGAATTCTCCAATAGATATGAAGGGTCATGGATTCCAAACCTCTCTCACTCAGAAAATAATCTAACAAATCAGTCTTAAAATTAACTATCAAAAAAATGTAATAAAATTTGGCTGGCCAGTTAAGAGTGAATTACTCAAGGTAATTAACTCTTAAACTATCAAGCTCTTCAAGCCTAAGGTAATACTCCAAAAAACTTATATTTTCACTTATTTCTATTTGGACCCACAAGGACCCACAGCCAGGTGCCAAACACTTATACATGGAAAATGGTGCCAAACTGCTGGCTCAAGCTCTCAAGACTAAATTGTACAACAAATTCCTGGGCTTATGTAATAACTAATACACATTAGGTCAGCCCAGAAGCTTGGCTCACTTACTATTAATATTTTGTGACTTGACCAGTCATGAGACTACCAGCCATGGGAATATGACTCATTAGTGACTATAGGGTGACTCATTTGTGACTACAGGGTGACTCATAATTGCCACAGGCTTCTAGGACCTTCCATTCCTTTTCACACCCTTCTACTAATTTCAGGAAGGTCTTGCCTTATTGGGGAGTTACATAATTAGCTTAGAATTAGTATTTAAGGTAGCAGACAAACGGTTTCCGCTAAGGTCATGTGACTCAAGTGTCACACTTGCCATTTCGCACAAGGATCTGGCAGCATCGACAAAAAAATTATTCTGAGACCACAGATCAATGGCATAGAACTATATGTACATATTGTTGGTTTTAATTTTTGAAAAAAATCACTATTGTAAGTGTAGTATATCCAAACTTTCAAACATCTTCTCAAAATTCATACACACATTTTTAAGCAGTCTGACAGTGTCAAAATATTTTTGGTCACAAATTTTTTGCACTGATGTAATCACCTATATAAGGAAATATTCCATATATAGAAAGTCATTCCCACTGGTAATAGTGACAGTCCCGGGTGTCTGTTGCTGTCAAAAATCTACTAGAAGATGCCTAAACTCAAGAGAAGCCAGACAGTATCTAATCTTAGAACCCATGCCATCAAGGTTTAACCCTTTAATCTGTTCAGGATGAATTGTTGACAAGAATTTCCCTACAGAAGCAGAAAATTATGCAACCTGATTCAAATAGGGAGGGATCTGAAAGCCTATCATTTAGTGGAGATTTCTCACAAAGCCCAAGTTCATCAGCATCTACTTTGTCTCAGCTGTCAGTGGACAATGATGTCCCGGTGGATGACCTCAATGGCCTTGAGAAGTGGCTTGCAAAAGGGAAAAAACAATTGGCAAAATTATTTGGATCACAAAGCAGTGACAAAACTAAGCAATGGGGACCATACAAGAAAAAAGGCACAGTCCAATCCATAAGGATGCAACAGCACAATAAAAAGAAACAACAGGACTGGATAGCAAAAATGCGGAATGGAGGTTTTGGTGATATATGTGTCCTTCTTGGTGGCATATCATCAAAGTAGCCACCTGCTCTCAAGGAAGTCAAAATAGATTCAGATTCAGATCAAGGAAGTATAATATTGGAGACCACAGATGGGGAAGAAGATGACATACCCATAGTTACCCAAGTTAATGGGCCAGAGTGAGAGGAGGATAACCTGGGCAACATTCCTGAGATTGTTCAGGACAATGTTGAAACTATCCCAGAGTGGACTCCATCACGACCATCACCCACACCACTACCAAATCCTAACCATGTCAACCTATGAATTTCAGATCTTAAGCAAATTCTGAGACCAGAAAGGAAGGCAGGTGATGGCTATATGGACCCAGGCTTTGATTATACACTTTGCATATGCCTCAAGCTAATGGGTATCTTCCTCCACATTTATCGCTTTAATGGATACCAAGGATGGATTGCAGCATCCAAGCAAGCGGCAAGCATTGCAGGCAAGAATCCAGAATGGATGGTAAGATGGCTACATGAGTGGACACACAATTTCATCAGTGATCCAACAAACCTACCAAAACATGAGTATGGGCAATTCAATTTAACAATTCTGGAGGATGAATATTTGGCACAAGAAATCTGTTTGCATGTGCAATCAAAGGGAAAATATGTCTGTGCCATGGATGTGGTTCAGGTCCTTCATACACCAGAAATGAAGGAGAGGCTTAACTTGAAAAAGTCAATTTCTGAATGAATAGCATGCAGGTGGATGGCAAAAATGGATTAGCATTGGAAGAAAGAGCCAAAAGGTCAATATAAGGATGGCCATGAGTGTGAAGATGTTGTTGCTTACCAACAAAACATCTTTCTCCCATTTGTAGCCTCCATCTGACCCCATATGCACCAATAGACCAAGGATGGCACACTTGAAACCAGTTGGAAGGCAGCCAAAGGCCTGGATAAGCCTGTTGTAAACTGGGTGCATGATGAATCAACCTTTTATGTACATAATTGTTGTGTTTTACATTGGGTTCACTCAAGTGAGAGTGCAAAACCATATGCAAAAGGTGAAGGGCCATCACAAATGGTCGCAGATTTTTTATCACTAGTTGCAAGCAAAAAATAGGTGAGTCAGTTGCAAGTAATATCGTAAAGAAAACCACATGCTTATGAATGAATTTCAGCAATGACAGGACATTCAAAGCAGGAAAGAATTGCAATGGTTACTTCACCAATGATGCAATCCTTAAACAGGCAAATCAAGCTATGGACATTCTTGATAAGGATTACTATGACAGCACACATGTGTTTTTTTTATGATAATGCCAAAACTCACACAGCACATTGCCCAAATGCACTTTCAGCCAAGCATATGCCTGTCAAACCTCCTAAGGATGCAGCCTCCAACTTCCTGTACAGTGTCAAAGGTCCCAATGGCACAGTGCAATGCAGGATGGGTGATTTCTTGATGACACCCCACAATCATTGTATTTTCCAATTGGCCATCCACGGGCTGGTTTGTTCAAAGGCATGCACATAACTATCCAAGAATGTATTGATCATGGAGCACATTTGCCAGATCCCACATACTTATTGGCACAATGCCAACAGTTTAAGTATGTACCTGGGAAAACCAACTGTTGTTGCTGTCGGATTCTATTCAGTGAACCAGATTTTGTTGGGCAGAAATACAAACTTGAGAAGCTTGTTGAATCACATGGGTACCAGATGATTTTCTATCCAAAATTCCATTGTGAGGTCAGCTTCATTGAACAATGCTGGGGATTTGCTAAGAGGGTATACTACGAGTTTCCTGCATCATCATCAGAAGCTGATCTTGAAAGAAATATTACTCTTGCTCTGAATGCTGTGCCTTTGGATTCAATGAGAAGGTATGTCATGCACTTATCTCACTTATCTGTTATACTCCCATTGCATTTGTATGCTGTTTCATTCAGTCATTGACACTTGCTTCTTTCAGATTCTCCACAAGATCATTACAGTTTATGGATGCATATCAGAAAGGCCTCACAGGTAGTCAAGCAGCTTGGGCCAGTCAGAAATACCACCGAGTTCACTGTACCTTGCCAGATACTATTCTAGCTGAGTTGGACAAGGCTGATATTATATAGTATAGCTAAATCATTATTTTCAAAAAAATTTACCATCCTCTATAGCAGAATACTTGTTTTGTTTTGTTTTTTTCAAAAAAAATGTGTTTGTGACCGTGACTGTCACATCATGTGACCTTAATGGTGTCGGTGATCAATATCTTAAATTTTACTACTGGGAGGGAACCATGCATCCAGTATCCCATCTGCGTCCGGCGATCAAAGAGATAAAAAAATTGTCTTGTGCCTTGTTGGGGAGTGTGCGGGTATCGCAGAGGTCGATGTAAAGTCAGTAATAGGGATACTTTGAAGGGGTGAGTTATGGTTTAAAAACAAGATAGGGGAGGCATGAGTGCAGTTACCTCCATGTGTCTACATGTGCCAGAGAGCATGATGAGAAAAAGAAGACAGGCATTCATTGAGGGCAGTGACTATACCTTTCTGGTGTGCAACCCATGAGGAGGCAAGTGGAAACTGTTTGTCTGCTACCTTATAGAGACTAGTTCTGTAGTGTAAAAGTAACTTAACAATCTATCTTACTATCACCCATTGTTAGGGATTAGGGGATGATCCCTTGAAGTCTGGACACTTCCCAACCAGTTCAATGTGTAGGATTCTGTCAGGCTCTGGGAATGCCGAGGAGTGGCCAAGTCCTGCAGGCTGGGAATAGTGGCATGGCTTCAACGTGCTCATGCGTTGCGCCCTACTTCCCATGCATGCCACCAATTTAGGACAGAAGAGATACCCAGGAGAGTGCCGAGAGTATTGGCCCAGGTAAAGGACTTGGGACAGGAGAAGGGAGGACAAGAAGGCGTAAACCTAGTTGATTTCCAGAACAAAGAACCATCTACATACATTGGCTACTTATATAGGCTAATAAGTGAGATGTGGAACAGAGTGGCACAAGGAATGGAGAATAATAAGGTATGAAGAATCATGTGGAGGTATTGTCCACAATGATCAAGAATAGAACAAGGAATGTGGATGATAATAGAACAATAAAGTATGGCCGAGGACAAAAGAGTGAGTGAGAATAAAACAATGGGAGTGGCCAAAAACATAAAACAATAGGGCCACTGCTGAGTGACAACAAAGAGTGAATGTCCTGAGGGTAAACAGGCAAGGGGAAGGACAGGGAAAGAAGGGGAATGAAGGAATGACAAAGGATAGAGGGGACAGGATGAGGAAAGTGAACCAAATGATGAGCCAAATGTACCGGACCGAGACCATGTACTGGCAAGGGATGACTTGTCACTGGTGTGTGGGACTAAAAGGCAAGGGTTGTTCGGTCGGTACTACTGAGTGAACCAGAGCTTGGTATCAGGGGCTTGACAGATTCCAAACCTCTCCTCCAAGGAAAAATCCAACTTAAAACCAGTCTCATCTGGACTACCAAAAAAATATTATAATGTTTGGCTGGCCATTTAAGAGTAAATTACCTTTAAGTAATTAACTCTTAAATCATCAAGCTCCTCAAGCCCAAGGAAAACCTCCAAAAACACTTATAATTTTCGCTTATTTTCTACTTGGACCCACCAGGACCCACAGCCAGGGGCCAAACAATCACACATGGAAATGGTGCCAAACTGCTGGTTCAAGCTCTCAAGACTCAATTGTACAACAAATTCTTGGGTTTATGTGATAATTATTACACACAAGGTCAGCCCAGAAGCATGACTCACATACTATGAATATTTTGTGACTTGACCAGTCACAAGACTACCAGTCGTGGGAATATGACTCATTAATGACTTGTTTAGTGACTCGTAGGGTGACTCGTAACTTCTACAGGCTTCCAGGACTTTCCATTCCTTTCCACACCCTTCCACTAATTTCAGGAAAGTCTTGCCTTATTGGGAAGTTACATAATCAGCTTAGAATTAGTATATATAGAGACTAGTTCTGTAGCATAGAATCAATCAATCTTACTCTTATCCTTAATCTACTGGATTATCTAGTGTAGCAAGCACTCTTATATAAGTTGGTCTGAAGACCAACTTAGGTACATTGGTCCAAAGACCAGTTGCCACCCTTTCCGTCAAGAGGTCCGAAGACCAATTGGCAAAACCAAGGTTTATTCCAAAGAGTGAAGCTCACCCTTCTACCGAAGTAGAAGGTTCTCAGCTATAACAGAAAAGGTATGCAAAAACATAGTAAAAGAACTAAACCCAGATTATACAGAACATCAAGTGGAAATAATCCTAGGCAAGGGTAGAACTAATAGTTTACGCTCATAAACTATTATCCCTACATATAATTGACAAGGTACCTGCCAAGGCCCCCTCTAAACAATTCTTTTTGGACAACAACCCGGACTGGCATTCACTTGCTATCTTCTTGTCGGAGAACTTGACCAGGCTTTTATCACACCAAAGTTTTGTCACGCTTCTTGGGTCAAATCATCAATGGTTCCAAAACACCCATAGTCCATCAGATTATCTTGTACATCAAGCACCTTTAGGTATGTTGATCTGAAGGTCAGTGCCACCCACTCCAGTATGTTGGTCCAAAGGCCAGTGCCACGTTCTCATAGGTACATTGATCCGAAGGTCAGTGCCTCCCTCTCTTGAGTATGTTGATCCAAAGGTCAGTGCTTGATAAAGGGTTCTCAGTTAAAACATAAAAGGTATGCAAAAACATAGTAAAACAACCAAATCAGATTTATAGAACATCTGTGGAAATAATCCTAGGCAAGGGTAGAATAATAGTTCATGTACACAAACTATTATTCCTACATGTAATTGAAAAGGCACCTGCCAAGGCCCCCTCTAAACAGTTCTTTTTGGACATCAACCCAGATAGGCTTCCACTTGCCCTTGTCTTGTTAGAGAACTTGATTAGGCTTTCTTCACATCAAAGTTTTGTCACAGTTCTCAGTTTAACTCATATATGGTTCTAAAACACCCATTTCACTTGCTTCTTTCTCCTCTTCTGCCTTTTATTTTTTCCTTACTTTTTTCATTCAAAGAAAAAATGAAACAAGATATATTTTTCAGAGATTATTTTAAATTCTCACTTTCCTGACCCCCCTCCATATCCTCATCCTCATCCTCCTTTTCTTTTCCCTTCCCTTTCTCTTCCCCCTTATCCTCCTCATTTTTATCATCCTCCAATTGATCCTCCCCTCTATCCGAACCTCCCAAATTCTCTAGCACTCTGGAACACCTCTGCCAGTCCTCACCCAATAGGGCCACTGTGTGACCTATGAATTGAACCCCCTCCACCAGACAGAGGAGCAACTGGTTCATCCTCGCCTATCCCTGTAGGATATCTTCCCAGATCTTGGCAGGATGCCAAGATTCTAACCCTTCTGGCTGTGGGACTTCCACAGTTATTAATCATCTGCTAGGCCACAGGGCCATCACCTACTTGCTCTCGCACATAGTCACAGCCCTCCTCGGCCTCTTCTTCAGCCTCTCCTCCTCAGCTATTAATCATCTGCTAGGCTGCAGGGCCATCACCTACTCACTCGCTCACATAGTCACAGCCCTCCTTGGCCTCTTCTTTGGCCTCTCCTTCTCAGTTTCCTCCCCCCCACTAGGGAATGGCACGGGTCACCCACAGGTCAAATGTGGGTGACCCGCACTCACACGCAATACGTCGCATACATGGCGGCACGTACATCACATTCGTCACAGCACATGCGCATATGTCGTGTACGTTGCATATGTGGTGGCACATGTGCATACGGGTGTTGTGTACGTCACGTTCGTTGCGGCACGCATGCATACATTGTGTACGTCGTGTACATGGCGGCACGTGTGCGTACGGGCATTGCGTATGTCACGTTCATCACAGCGTGTGTGCATACATTGCATACGTGGTGGCACATGCGCATATGGGCATTGCGTACATCGCGTTCATCACGGCGCATGTGCATGCGTCGCATACGTCACATATGAGGCGGCACGTGCATATACGTCGTGTACATCACGTATGTGGCAGCGCATGTGCGTAACGGGCATTGCATAGGTTGCATTCATCACAGCGCATGCATGTACGTTGTTTACATCACGTTTGTCACGGCACATGTGTGTACGGCATGTTCGTCATGTTCAGGGCATCGCATTCATGTCGGCACATGCATGTACGCATTCATCGTGTTCATGTTGGAGTTGACGCCCCGGGTTGGGCCCGGGTCACGGGTGCTCGCAGCTTGACCTGCACCTACACCCAAGGACACCTGACCCGGTGACCCGTGCAGGTTGGCCTGACCCGTGCATTTCCCTACCCCCCACTCTGCCTCTCCTCACTCTCCTTCCCCCACTCAACCTCCTCCTAGCTCTTGGCCTTTCGCTGACATCTCACTTCTTAACCTATATAAGTAGTGAATGTATAGATAGTTCTTCACTCTGAATATCAACTTGGTTTACATTCTCTGGTCTTCCCTCCTCCTGTCTGAAGTCCCTTACTCAGGCCAACACTCTTGGCACTTCCTTCTGTCCAAATTAGTGGCATATATGGAAAAGCAGGGTGTAACCCATGAGTAGGTTGAAGCCTAGCCACCCCAATTGATCTGTAGGACTTGGCTGATTTCCCACCAGCATTGTCAGTATTTACTGATACCTAACACTATACCCACTCCTAAACCACCTTACACATATGACAAACATGTATTGCTGGCATGTCTCAAATAAATTACTGATGATTTATTATACACATCACTGATGGCATGACTCGTGTATCTCTGGGATGGGATATTTGCAGAAAGATTTAGTGTATAAACAAGTCATGTATCAAAATAATTAATCAATCAATAAAATTTCCCAAATACTTTTTCTCTCCAATATTCTTTGTCTTCCCCTTAGAATCAAGTATTAGAATAGTTCAATATTTTCTACATCCTACTCTTACTCTACCTATTCTATCCATACCCTATTTATCCTACTCTGACCCTACCTATCCTTATCCTACCTATCCTACCTTTATCCTACTTATCCTACCCTTGCCTTACTTATCCTATCCTTACCCTACCTTACCCTTATCCTACCTTACTCTGACTCTACCTTACTCTTACCCTACTCTACTCTACTCTTACCCTACCCTACCCTACTCTTACCCTATCCTACCCTACTCTTACCTTCCCCTACCCTACTCTTACCCTATCCTACCCTACTCTTACCCTACCTTACCCTACTCTTATCTTACCCTACCCTATCCTTACTCTGCCCTTATGGGGTACATATATGTACTTTACCCTCGAGAAGGTCAATCACAATATATCTAATTTTTCCACTGATTTTAGTGTCAACCTTTGCACTTTTACATTTAATAATTTTTCAGTATTTTCTGTTGTTTGGAGTCATAAACTAGGTTTTTCTGGGGTTTCCTGTGCTAGAATATTGGAGAGTCGACACTACAAATAGAATAATGAATGCCTTGATTTAATGTGATTTTATCTATATTTATTGCTAGAGAAACTCTTATGCTATTGATGATCTACCCTAGGCTAAGTCCCGGGTTTCACCTCCACCTAGGTGCCATTCCGGGGAACCGGTCTGGGTGCCAAAGCGCCGGTTGAGCGAATTGTAGTTCTCCCACAAGTAAAATGTAATGTGTAGTGGTGTAGTATAATAATATATAATATGGAGAACCCAACTGTATCCTGGAATTGTTGTATGACAAGTTGCAAGTATTCTAATCCTAAATGGGTAGGTGAGCACTCGGCACTTAACCTTTGGTTCAGCGCAAGTGATGAGTTTCAAGTATAACCTAGTGGCTAGTGATGGGGGATAAAAGTATTGTTTTTCGTCTCTGTTAATTCCTTGCAACTACAGTAGCTTTATACAAATGTATCCCGTGATGTAACTATGATCTGTAGTTAATGGGAATTGTAGAGCATATGCAGGGCCGGCCCATTGTAGGCTGCCCCAATGAGATCTTCATAGAGATATGACACCTGTCAGTAGTGCCAATTGAATATAAGTGCTTCTCCCTTTGTTCCCTTCTTGTGCACAACAAATATCTCCTTCCTGAGCCATGTCCCATGTCTTCCCCTCCTGTCTTTCTGTCAGCTGTCCTCAGTGAC
>QLPG01012253.1:0-11936 GCA_003314385.1 Gomphus sp. MG54 | reverse complement strand
CCATGGGCGAGAGAGGAGTTCAATCAGTTGGAGTGTCGAGGGGTGAGTGATGATGTGGTCATTCTGGTTAATGAGAGAGATAACATTACAGCTGTCTCGTGAGGTGTTGTCAAGTCCACATACCGAGACCCATCCGCCGGCAGTACCGACCAAGCAATCATCCTATATCCACGACCAAGTGCCCGCGTCACATGCATAACACTTGGTGTGCCAGTCTCAGCTCGGCACATCCGCCATTCACACTCCTCGGTCCGTTTCACCTCGGGACTTCCTGTCCTTGTATTATCCTCGGCCACAACCCCATTGTTTTATACTCGGCCACTCCCTATTGTCCCATCTTGAGTCACAATCCTATTATCCTGTCTTTTATTGTTCTATCCTCGCTTTGCATTCCTTGTTCTAATTTTGTTCACTGTGGACAATGACTATATGCTCTGCATATCTTGTTGTCCCACATTCCTTATTCCACATGTTGCTTCTTAACCTATATAAGTAGGACATGGATGTACATACTTCCTCATTCTGGGTATCCACTAGGCTTAGGCCCTCCTACCTTCTTCTCTACTGTTAAGTCCTCAACTCGGGCCGGCATCCTTAGCATCCCCCCGAGTATCTGTCTGTTGCAAATACAGTGGCACACACGGCAAGTAGGGCACAACGCACGAGTACGTTGAAGCCAATGCCACTACTCCTGGCCTGCAGGACTTGGCCATAGTCTGCCCGACCTTTCGACAACACCCCTTGGCAGTACCGAAGTCTGTCAGTAACCGACGCTTGACAGGTGTCAAATGTAGTGGGGATACCATGAACGATGACTGGGAAAGTCTTTTGAGCAACAGAGAGCTGATCAGAGAGTTTAGGGAGCCAGTGGTGCACTGTGGAGGCAAGATATGTTTGTTCAGCTTCACTGAAAGTAGTGAGCCAAATATCCCCACTCTGGTGTCAACCTGCAGCATGGATTTGTGGTGGGATGTTCTCTATGTCCTCATTCCCATCTGCATCTGGTGTGTATGACCTTGTTTCAAACCAGCAATAGGCATCTTCAATGGCTCTGGCAATTTCCTCTCCTAGCTCCTCATCAGACAGGCCTGAGAGCACTGGATTGTTGCAATCAGATTGCACAAGTGTGAGGTCAAATTGAATATTGTGGAATGGTGTTTTAGGGTCAGGACTTGACTGTGGGGCTGGCAGAGTGGGTGAGGTAAGGACAGCTGCATAGGTGGGTTTCCCAGTGGGTTGCATGGTGTTTGGAAGGCCTAAGTGGGTGGAGATAGCATCCAGATGCTTATATACTTTGGTTAATTGTAAGCTGTGTCAATCTATGAGCATTGATCGGGCTGTGGAAATGAGGTCGCGGCTTTGGCACAGGGCATCAAGAGAGATTGTCACTGTTTTAGCAGCCTTGGTCTTAGGGAGAGCAATCCCACATATCAGAGTATTAAGTTGCTCGAGTATGGTAGCTAATGATGCTACGGTAGGCTGTCCTGGGAGTTCAACGGGCAGCGGTGGTGGTGGTTGGACCGTGGGAGCCATCGAAATCGTCCTGAGCACACTCAGGACTGGATGGGTACCAGTCCGAGATGTCAGTGAATGGATGGAGCGTGTGGTTCATAATAATGAAAAGCCGGGGGTAATGGTAGCGTGGTTGTGTACGATTTTGTTAATGTGTTTTCGGTATTTTTATTATATTTGTGTGGTTTATTGAGCCTGTTTATATGCCCGGCGTATATCGATGTCTTTAGGCGCCGATCCGGGAAGGTGGCGCACAGTTGACCGGGTAAGAGTAAACACTGCGGGATACTCGAAATGCAAAGCGTATGAGAAGAAGATATGTAGACACGGTGTACTACACCTAAGGAGATTATCCCGGTGTGTCCGGATGTTCGACAAGGCGGGTGAATATACGAGAATTTGAAGCGTCGATCGCGCACACAGGCGTCGAGCTTTTCGATCGGTCAAGAGATAAGTGAGGCTAGAACTGATTCTATAACACACTATCTAGCTATCTTTTATATGTGAGTAAACCGTATTGTCATGAAATAGTTCCTTTCTAACGCAGCGGCGGCGTTCTAGTTCCGGATGCAGGGTCGCCGCCCTGCTTTGTGATCTCCCTTCCACGTCATCGACTGCGCCCTCGTACTGAATAGTCCTGTGTCATGAAATCTTCAACGTCGATGTGAGTCCTCTCCCTAGATCCTGCTTCAGTCGGAATCTCCTCTAACCCCTTGTCATGCGTCTCTCGATGATATCATGTATGCGTCTCGTCGCGGTCGTATGTCGGTCCTCATCGCGTAAGTCCTTTCTATTGTCCATCTTAAATCTTCTCTCTGCTGACCCTGCTCTGCTCCTTCGCATCTCGCCCTCTAATCCGGTTCCTGTATTCCCCTCATTCGTGCGCGTTCATCGTAAATGGTCGTATGTTTGTCCGTTTCGTATCGTAATCTTGCGTGAGTTGTATCGGTAAAATGTCTGTGGCTTTTACTAACTTGTTTGTTTGTTCTTTCTATGTTCCTCGGCCGTCCTACCCGCGTGTGCCTCTCTCCGGCTCTCTCTTCATCCCGCTCTACTGCTATCTCCCTCTCCCCTTTCCCGCTCCTTCCGCCCCTCGTTTCAACAGTTCAAACGCATTGAGTGTTCGAATGTAGGGTAAGTCCTCTGATGTTAAGCGACTTGGGACCTGTCATTTAACTGATTGACGACTCAAGTGGGTTTGAATCTGACATAGGCGTTCAAAGAAAATGGGTGGACGTGCTTGATCTTTGAGGTATATATTGATTAAGATCGTACGAGTCACGAGTGCACCACCTGAAAAGACCCTAAAAAAAAGCAACTTCAATTGAGACGGATACACCCCCAGGCCCTGGCGGGCACCTGGAAAGCTGGAAGGTGCAGCGGCCATTTTTGTGACTACCTTCATAAAGACCAGGTACAGGAATTGTCGCAATTGAAACAAAAACTATCACAAGTAAAAGGGACGAAGCGCTGAGGAATGCACAGTGCCATTAAAAATGTCCAGGAAGGTGGAAAGCAACCAAGAAGAGCAAAGAAAAAACAAAACCTTGAACAACACACTTTGATTTGGTTTATCAATACATCTGTGAAAAAGCAACTGCAAGAAGGGAAGGCCAAGAAAACAAGGCAAGTAAAAAATTGTAAGGGACTGAACGACGACTACGGTGACGTCGACATTAAAGGAAACGATGGCGAGGGAGACTGACGTGTTGGACTGAGTTTTGCGTCAGAGGGGCGAGCAACCATGATCCTCACCGTTCAGTCAATCTTGCGGCCACTCCGGGTGGTTTTCTCGGGTAGTATCTCGGGCTTATCCAAAAGGATAAGTTTTTGGGGGCCCAGGTCGGCTTCGACCCAGCCCTTCCAACCTTTCCGAAGGGCTACGTTCTTGCGCACTCCTTTCTTCCTGGCTGGCGGCTGCGGCTCCTGAGGGAAGTATGAGCAGAGGAATGGGCAGGTAGAGAGGACAGCACATACCTTTGCAACCTTGACGGCAGGAAAGAGAGGAGGGGCCTGCTGAAAGAAGGACGCAGTGGGTTTCCTGGTAAAAACGGTTTAGCGAAACCATGAGAGAGAGAGCAGACAGACTCACTCTGCGGAGGGGTGAGTGACTTTGGGAAGGTCCGGCGGCTCGGACGCGGACGTGAGGGAGCAAGAGGAGGCGAGGGACGGGGAAGTAGAATAGAAGTCGCGCGAGTGATCGTCGAGCGCGGGGGCGTCCGAGAGGCGAGAATTCTTTTTGCGCGGAGTCTCGGAGGTGGGGGCAGAAGGCTGGGTATTATCGTGGTGTATGCGAGAGGAACGCTTGCGCTTGAGCGTCGGGGTGTCGGACGCATTGGAGGACCGGGCCTCCCAAAAGCCGGAGGCATTGGAGCGGACGGTGAGTGGGTGTACCTGCCTGGTGTCTGAGCGTGCGTGCATCAAGAAAGGGGGCGACAGAGAGCGGGACTTGCTGGACTTGCCATCTGGCATGACGGTGTCCTCCTTCTCCTTGTCCCCGGAAACAGCTTGCTTTGTGCCCTTGGTGTTGCCATAGGACATTGACGTTTCTCCCGCGCAAATCAGGGGCAGGAGAATGCGCGGCTTTTTCGTTGCGGACAGTCTGGCCTTCTTCGTCCCGGGGCGACTGGCGTCCGGAGGGGCGATGGCGTCGACGTTGGAGGGAAAGAGAGGAAGGGGGACGGGAGTGGAGCGACTTATGCTCGGGTCGCGCCTACTCATGTCGTAGGCGCTGGAGAAGATGGGAACTGGGTTGAAAGAGCCAGCCATGACATTTGTGGCAGTGCGGCGTCTCCGCTGGCGGGGAACACTAGGGTGGAGGGCAGGGATACCAGTGAAGAGATGAGTGACGTATGCCATTGGTAGTGCGGATGGGTGTTCGCTGGTCAGTGGATGTGGTGGGTGGTGGAAGAACTGGGGTAAACTTCGCGTGAGGCCGCTGCCCTATAAGCGGACCCTGGGCGCCCAAACAAGTACAAACAGGACGCCAAAAATTGTTCGACGCAGCTCCGACGCTTACAAACCTCGGATATCAATTCTAATGAGGGTATTTAGCGTTTTGTGACAGATCACAACCCTTCTCTCTGTGCTCGCATCGATTCATCGCCCAAACATGCTTCTAAACGAGCTGAGCACCAGCTTTCCAGGGGTTTCCACGCCTTTCCACCAATCTCCCGAGGCCTGGAAACCTGAGTTCGCCTGACAACCCCAACCTCCAGACAAATAACTGGCGTCCAAGTTCTCACTATGAACAATTACATCGGCAGACCTAGGAGTCTACATTATACACGCTCTCCCTCGGCTCTTGGTTCCAGCTGCACCGGCCTTGGCCGCGGTATCTGCTTTCCCATACACCCTTGCATACTGTTAATAGGCTCACGCTTTCCGTGTTCCCATGGTAATAATATCAGCCTACAGCCTACATTAGGACCACTAGACCTTTTAACCCGGAGTTCTGGTGTGTACGCTGTGTGTTGCGATGCTCCGCTCTTTATTTTTATCTGGCCTCAGATATTGCGCCCGATATTTTCACTAGCCTCCGCACGTCTCACCACCGCTACCATCACCTCCCCTATATGTCTACTTGTATCAAAATCACGGTGAATCCCGCGTTGGTGAAATGGCATTACCGTTATGAATTGATGGCACTTCTCTATCTCGGTCTCCGTGTCCTTTTTTTTTTTCTCAGGCTTGTTATCCCTCCAGAATCTCCCTCCAGAATATTGGGCATCGTTAGGGAGTTGCATCCAGGGCGACTCGGCTGCACACACCACGCCTGCCCTTGATTCATGCAGCATCAAGCTTGTACCATTGAGCTTGAACCTTCAGCCTCAAATCTTCCTCTGTCTCTACTCCATGCGCGGTGCAATTCACCCCCAAAATAAGAACAATATCCAGGACACCAAGGCCTCATGTTCCATGCACAAGTTTCGCACACGACTTAGAAACCTTTAGCTACAGCCAGAGCGTGAAAATCGCGCCAGAAGCTCTCTACCCCTCGCTCGTTGCCATTGCCTATTGACACAGGTGTGTCGACACCTCCGAGTTCTATGTATTATCATTTTATTATTATTTTATTATTTATTTTTTCCTTCGCATGGTTTTCTGCACCAGGAGTTTTCTGTTCCTCTGATTTCGCTGCTTGCTTTTTGCCTTTGTCTTTCTTTCTCCCAGTGTTCTGCGGGGATCTTACTCTCGCATTGTCTTGTAGTTCCCCCAGGTTCAACTCCCATCCAGTCTACTAGCTTCTCAACTCGCACGACCGCCGATTTTACAAAATTCTAGTCTTTGGAATACTCCTTCGCCATAAGACGGCCCTCACAGGAACGCAACCAGTCCCTCGACATGGCTTGGTGAGAGTGTCTATGCAGATAGCTGGTAGAGAATGCGCATGAATGGGCACATCCCCCAGGCTCAAACCCCACACAGTCTATGCTAGTCCCTAAGTTCTCAACCCACACAACCTCTGAGTTTACAAAATTCTAGTCTTTAAGATACAGCACCGCTGTCACAGGAACGCGACGAATCCTTGAACATGACCCGTGGAGTGTCTTCGCAGATATCTGGTATCGCATGCGCATGGACGAGTCCCCCAGGGTCAAGTAAAGTCCCACAGTCTGCCCTCGTAGCTTCTCGACTCGCACGACTGCCGACAGAATTCCAGTCTTTAGGATACATCGTCTCCGTAAGACGGCCCGCGGCTGTCACGGGAACGCGACGAGTCCTCCGACATGGCCTGGTGAGAGTGTCGGCGTAGATAGCTGGTAGAATATGCGCACGAACGGGCATCTTCCAGGTTCGAGTCTCACATTCTACGCTAGTTCCTAGCTTGTTCATCGCTTCACTCAGCAGCTAGGAGTCATCTCAGACAGGTGCAGTGGTTCAAGTGTAAAATATATTATAAAGAACATGCGTTGGGCTATATATCATTGGTGCACTTGTACTATCAATTAAGTAAACGAGTTCTTTGTTCATTTTTCATTCTTTTTCTTATTCTTTTTTTATTTTTATTTTTTAAATTAAATGCGATGATTGCTCGCCTCCAGGTGGCTGTGTTTAACTGGATGTGGCAACATCTGTTAAACGAGTGTGACTATGCATTTGAACGAGCGTGCCAACTTCAAATAAATGAATAAAACAGAATTTTTTCAAAGTGCTGGGAAAGAGAAGAAGGCCTTGCAGGTTTTTGGAGCGCCCCACTGACTCTTTGAATTGTGAAACCAAAAAGGCTGCGGAGTTCCTGTCAATGATCCGACACGTTTCCCGAGAAGTTTTTTTTTTTTCTTTTTGAGAGAAAAAAAACACTCCAACCATGAAAGAGGTTGAAATTTTGTTTGGCAGCCGATCGCGGAACTTAAACCGGCGGATCTATCACTACTCAGTCGGCTGGTACACGCGGGGCGCGTAATAGTATCTCTGGTAGTATCACATGATGATCCATGATGTGTAGAGGTAGCAACGCGACAGTAGTCATTTATCAAACATGATAACAATTACTTGAATTAGTCTTAGAGAGAACAGCGATTGTTCTACGTCATTTCAGAGCTCCGATATCCAATCTAACAACCTTGAACCTCCTTCGGGAACAAACTGTTCGGAAAATTTCAAGATGATACTCTCTCAAGATGATGACTCCTCGCCCTAATGCTTTTTAAAAGAAAGTCTCCATAAAATAAATGTGAGTTTATTGCAGTATAATTAAGGACGGATATCTATAACAAATGATGAGTCGAGATGTCATCCTAGCCAGGCAGTCAAATGACATCATGCTGCTTCTTTTCCTCTAACAAGTGAAGGACCACCCCTGTCCAATTTATCTACACATGTTTAACCACATCTGGATGCAAGATTGAATCATTAAAGAGAACTGTCACAGCCCGCCACAGCTGAATTAAATAAAAAAAGCTTGCCTGAATTGTGCGAACCCGCAGGAGCCGTGTTCTCCAAGTCTCTCAAGCTCCTTCCGGCCCATGGATACTCATCGAGATCAATCCGATCTGTATTGGAACCAGGGTTATCCTCGAGCTCTACTTCGTTCGACGAGGGAATTCCAGTGTCAATCGACTCGGTGAGACTCCTGTCACCAAATTCATCCATAATGGCATTGTGTATCCGTCGTGTAGCTGCATGGAAGCTGCCTATTGGATGGGATGAAGAGTGAGCGGTGCCGTTGGGATGTGAATTCTTCTCTTGGAGGTCCAGATGATTCCGACAGACGATTATCATAGACAGGCTATATGAGGTATCAGCCAAGTCCGAATAGTTGAATGGTGGGACTCTGACCTGTTCTGCACAGGAACAAGAATGCCTGAAATGCTAGGCTATCGACATTTGATTAATTTGTTATTCCCACGAGTTATACCCAACAAAACATTTACTCTTAAGACCTGTCATAATGATTGCTCAGACAACCACATGCAACGTGACATCTAGGAATACCTTCGTTGCGATGGTAGTGGTTACTGTTATCGTGAGGATGAATCTGGCTGTAGATTAGACGTAGCATTATAAAAATAATCATAAAACAGATGATACCCGTATCGTAGCAGACCTTATTAATGATTAGTCGCGATAGACTATGACACTTGGATACATACTTTGCTCAATAAAAACCTGAGTTAAGGATTTTGTGTGCAATGTTCGGAACTCTCTCAACTGCCTCAGGTTATCAAGGGAATTGGAAAGCATGGTTGCAACAGCTACTGTGTCAAAAATAATGAGGACTATATCCTCAATCGTGTTCACTGGAGGATGCCTTGGCAGTAAAACACAGTTGAAAGGAGGGAAGTTTCACTTCTGAAAATCATGTGAATATGTGTGTGAAGGAATACAATCAACATAACTCACAAGTCTATCGTATTCAGCTCCGTATCAGTTAATGCACAATTGTCTCCTGTTGACAAAAACTACAAAGCGAAGTACAATTTTTATTGATCGTAACAAAGTGGGAGTATGAACTACATACTAGGGTAAACCCGGCACTGCCAATAAATAAAAGACCAAGCACGAAAAGAGTCAATTTCTTGTGCTTGGAAACGGCATATGCCCGTGCCATTAACAGCCCTGGTAGAATCAATAGATAAATTATTGAGTGAGAAACTAGAGCCGTTGCCACCTTGTATTCCTGTAAGGGCTAGAATTGCACTACTATCAGAAAAGTGAACTAAGGCATTACATAGACTGGTTTGACATTAGATTCTGTGTTGAACATCATGAGAGTCTTACTATACCCGGATCAATGTGAATGTTTGAAATCCATGGAATAGAACTTCTCACCTTGATAGATGGGGTTTGGAGAGTGGTGGCTACTGCTATTGACATCTGGCTGATGGTGCTTCCATAGCGAGCCAACAGATACAATACAGATCCTAATCTGAACTTTTTCATCCAAATATATTTTCTTTCATAATGGAGTGTGATGAGTGTGTCATATACAACAAGTGCTATTCGAAACAGTAAGAGCACAACAAAGGTTATATAGAATTAGTTGTGGACATACCAAGACCAGCAATCGCGACATAGTTGGTGGCCAACCTGTCTGGATCATAAATTTCTTCAACATAGAACAGTGTAGGGTACTCACAAATCTGTTGCCTCCTGTATGAGGACTTGATTGTTCCCTGGGGAAGACATGAGGCAAGTGAATTTTAAGAGGTACTGGATTGTCCGTTGGAATGAGAGGCTGATAGGTGGAGGGAGAACGTGCAGGCTTTATGAGAACTTGGCTGAAGGGAAAATATGTTAGTTCCACGAACTAAGATAGTATATATGGCAGTATCACTTGATGATCTATGATGTGTAGAGGTAGCAACGCGACAGAAGTGATTTATGAAACATGATAACAATTAATTGAATTAACCTTACGGTGAATAATGATTCTTCTGCATGATGTCTGAGCTCCGATCTCCAACCTGATAAATTTGAGCCTCCTTCTCGAGCACAATGTTCGAAGAATTCAAGATGGGAGTCCCTGAACGCGTATCGACTCTCTCTAACACCCAACAAAAAGTGGCACATCAGAGGGTGCAAGAAGCTTGAACCGTCTGTTACCAACAAACCGGTGATGCTCAACTCGTTTGTGTTCACTGCACATTTCAATTCAATCATAACCTTCCTCGATACGGTATAGTTTAGGGTACTCACGAATCTGTTGCCTGCTGGACAACGACTTGATTGCTCCTTGAGAGGACATTTGACAGGTGAATTTTGAGAATGATTGGATTGTGCGTTGGAATGAGAGACTTATTATGGGTGGGGGCATAATTTGCAAGGTGTATAACATTAATGACTGGGTGAAGGGAAAACACGTTTTGGAACCGTTCAAGAGAGGATCTGTGGCAGTGTTATTCATTTGTTGATAGAAGTGTAGAAGTATCGACGCGATAGAATTGAATTATAAAGGAACCGTCCGAGAGAGGATCTGTGGCAGTGTCATTCGTTTGTTGATAGATATGTAGAAGAATCGACGCGATAGAAGTATATTATGAAACATGATGAAAGCACTTGAATTACCTTTACAGCGAATCTTCTGCGTCGTGTCAGAGCCCAGATCTCCAACCTATTAACCTTGAACCTTCTTCGTGAAACCACTGTCCGAAGAATTCAAGTTAGGATTCCCTCCACGTGTATCGACTCCCCTTATGTAACGCCCAACAAGAGTGGCACATCAGACGGTGCCAGAAGCTTGAACCACCTGGTGCCAACAAACCAGTGATGCTCAACTCGCTCGTGTTCATTGGACATTTCAATTCTCCTGGTACCAGTTCCTGAGAGATGTCTGACGGAGCAAGCCAAACGTCAGTTTTATCAATCGATGGACATATCACCACGTTGGTTGTCAATGGCAAGATTTTCTAGAAAGTATGCTCACACCCTTGCCAAATCATTCCACCAACACACATTATATAACATCATTGTTACAGTCGGGTGAGTCTTCGACGATGTTATAATGCGCTCGTTCTCGAACGTTGAATTCCTTGGAAACAGGAAATTTAAACAGCTGCTGTTTCGATTTCTCACAAGAACGTGAGCGCTTTGAGGAACCTGCGCTGCACAACTGACTTGTGCTCTCACTTAAAATGATGAACTAGGACCATCCACTCACCATGTTGGAAAAATTCAAATGAAAACAAAGAATATTGTTTGATAAACTATTAATAGGTAGATCCGGAGAATAACCGGATGAGATCCGAACCGAACACTCGAGTGGAGTACACAGCTCGGGCAATTCGGGAGACGTGTCACAAGGAGATATGGGTATTGCCAGAAATGACCTCCCGCCAAGCCATTGATGTCCTGATAACGCCGTACGCCAGTTCGGCTCCTTGATTCCCGGCCCTCGGCCACACTTCGCCCAAATATTTCACAACTGGGAGAGACTGCTATGAGGTACACCGTCGACACCCTGTCCCTGGGTTTGACTCGGCACTCCGATTCTCAAAACTAGTCGTGCGGCAGGCCAGATCTGTTGGAATAATACGCGCAACCGGAGCTAAATGAATTAGGCTCAGCTTCTGGTTAGAAGTTGATAGTATTGTTTGTAACTACCTAAATGAATTACTACATAATACGACGTCAGCAGATGCTATCTACGCTTACAGAAGATGTTACTCACGGCTCAGCTTCTGGTTAGAAGTTGAGCCGCGTCTCCGCGCTAAACAACGAAAATACTCTGCGGCGGAGTCTGAATCCGGATAGTTCCGTTGGTGACGAAGATACGAAGGATGAATATACTCGAATATCTTCAGCAAGATCTCGAGCTTGTCCAAATTGTCGGGTACTGTGGGGAGGACTGAGTTTCAATTATAGTTACGTGTTTACCCTATTTTGCGATGGAATGAGTGTATCCTGATCCAGAATGTGTCAATGTTTGTCACATGCCGCCATCCACTCCGGACGCAATGTGCACAGTGTAGTTTGGTGTAGCAGATTAGATTTTCATAGGTTTTCCCGGGCCAGAATATTGAGTTGTTGGTTCTATAAATAGAAGAATAATCCTCTCGATTTTATCGTGATTTTTATTGTATTTGTTGCTAGGCAAAATGTTGTTCTATTGATGATCTACTGGGAGCTGAGTCCCGGGTTTAGCCTCCGCTGAGGCGCCGTTCCGGGAAACCGGCCTGGGCGCCAAAGCGCCGGTTTATGGAATTGTGGTCCTCCCACAAGGTAAAAATAATAAAGGGTGAAATGTAAAAATATTATTTAATGTTGAGAACTTAACTCTCGGCTCAGAGACTGGTACGATGAGTTTCTGGTGTTTTCGTCCGAAATAGGAAAGTGCGATGCCCGGCGCTTAACCTTCGGTTCAGCGCGGAAGGAAGTTTTGATATAATCTCGAGGTTTAGTGAGAGTGAGGATGTAGAAAATTGATTTCTAGTTGTCTATGTTTTAGCTAGAGAGAGAGAGAGAGAGAGAGAGATCAATTA
>QLPG01012248.1:0-15731 GCA_003314385.1 Gomphus sp. MG54 | reverse complement strand
AATGAAGAAATGGATGACTAATGACAACGGGCCGCAAATTCCGCGCGCGGAGAATTAGGTGTCACACTTGTATCAAGGACCTATCTGCGTGACATTTTGACCTGTTGCACAAAAAAATTTACTCTGCCGCAACAAGAGGTTTTTTGCCCCTATAATATAGAGCAAAAGTGTTCTTAGGACACTTCTCAACTGTTATATAATTTTTTCAAAATTTAATCTACAAAATTTTAAGCTAAAATTGAGCTTGACTGAAATCTGTATCAAGGAGGTCTACTATACTGTATTCTGAAGAGTAAATCTCAAACCCTTCTACCAAAGTAGAAGGTTTCTTGGTTAAAAACATAAAGGTATGCAAAAACATAGTAAAAGAACTAAATTAGATTTATAGAACATCTGTGGAAATAATCCTAGGCAAGGGTAGTGTAAGGGCAACCCTCTTATAGCCCCGAGATATATCTCAGAGGCAAGCTAAGCAGGGGGAATCCAAAGGTTTTAATTATTTACTACTACTTAAATACATGTGGAGTCCTCACCTAAGCAGGGGGAATCCAAAGAGGAAAGTCTAAGGATCCCACTGCTGGTGAACCCCTTTTATACCCTTTATGTGGGTGGTCTGTGCACTAGCTTACAAATCAATACATCGGAGTTTGTAGAGCCAACTTCCTGGTACTAAGTCCAAGGCTCGGATGTTCACTCTGGGTTTCTAGTCATCGTGCTTCAAGACTGTTCCTGTCTCCACTTGGTGGTTTCTGAGAGTCTTAGCCTTGGAGTTGATTGGAGTTTGAAATGGTACTTTGGACTTGGATCAGGCTTCAGAGAAGGTCATCCTCTGACATCACCCCCCTTCTAGAGTGCTGCATCCTCATGGCACAGAATAATAGGGATTCGAAGGCCATCGTTTGGATTCTCTGAGGTGCTCCCGGGTGTTGTAGGTAGAACTCTTGAATTTTAGTGGGTGCATTTATGTCCCCTTCCTTCACCCATGTATTTTCCTCATATCCATACCCCTGCCATTTAACTAAAAAGTAGAGTCCTCCTTGCATCAAGTGACTATCCAACACCTTTTCTACCTTATAATGTTCCTCTCCTTCTATTAATTCCAGTGATGGAGGTGGTTCGAACTTCCGCCCTGGAATTGGATCTTTGGGGGCTGGAAGGAGTTTGACCACATTGAACACAGGGTGGAGACAAGATAGGGATTGTGGAAGTCAGAGTCTACAGGCATGTCTACCCACTTTGTGTTGAATGGTGTAAGGTCCCAAGTATCGGTGGCTTAGTTTCTGCGAGGGTCACTTTGTTCGGATGTCTGAGGCATCCAGGTACACTCGGTCTCCTGCTTGGTACTCTGGTGCCTGAGTTCGGCATTGGTTGTAATATCGTGCCATATTGTCTTTTGCTTTTGCCAGTGCCGACTTTGCTTCCTCTAGCGACTTCTCCATTTGGTCTTTGACCTCATTTACCGTCTTCATTTGTGACTTTGGCTGTTATGGTTCAAAGCCCATCTGCGAGTGTCATCCCATGTCTAACATGAAGGGAGTTTGTTGCATGGCAGAGTGTACATGATTATTGTACTGGAATTCGGCCATTGGTAAGAGCTCATCCCAGTCATCCTGTCATTTGTTGACAAAGACTCGGAGGTATTGCTCTAACTCTTGGTTGACATGTTCCGTCTGTCCATCTCCTTGTGGGTGGTAGGCTGTTGTTGCTGCGAGCTTGATACCCAGGAGTCAATAGAGTTTGCAGGTGAACTCCGAGACGAACTGAGGACCTTGGTCCAAGACCACTTGTTTTGGAAGTCGATGTAATTTCCATATGTGTGTCAGATAGAGTTGTGCGGCTCCTAATGCCATGATAGTAGTGTTTGTGGGGAGGAAGTGTGCCCTTTTGCTCACTGAGTCGACTACGTTCATGCCTGCATCGTGTCCATGGGCATCTGGCAGTTCTATTATGAAGTCTACACTGATAGTGTCCCATCGAGCTTCAGGAATGGGGAGTGGTTCTAACTCTCCCATCGGAGGTTGCCTTTAGATTTTGGTCTGTATGCATGAGTCACAGTTTTCACATACTGTCCCATATATCGTGACATCTGGGGCCACCAGTAGTTCCTGGAGATTAGTTCCAGTGTTTTCCATCTCCCCGCATGCCTAGCTATTCACATGTCATGGTACTGGGAAACGATGCATCTCCAAAGGTCTGGATCATTTGGAACATAGATCTTCCCTTGGAATTGGAGGAGGCCATCCTGTTGCATCTACTCAGTGAATCGTACCAATTTGGCGTGTCCTTGTCCGAGTTCTATGATAGCCTTGGCTACTGGATCTTCTGGGCCCAAATTCCAAAGCTTTGTTCGTATGTCCAGGAGGATATCTCTTTCTTCTACAACTGCTGTAATCCCTTCCAGAGCTCAGATCGTGAACAGCTCCGGTCAGAGGAGGACCATGTTCTCATTGTCCTCTGACCCAGATCTATGGTCCGACCTTCTGGAGAGTGCATCTGCCTTGCCCATGCTTTATCCCAGTCGGTGATGGAGTGTGAAATCGAATTGAGATAGGAAGAGGGATCACTGGGCCTGTCTCCGGTTCAGCTTTTTTGAAGTTCGGAAGTATTCCATATTCTTGTAGTCTGTCCAGACCTCAAACTGGAGTTGTGTCCCTTCTAGAAAATGCTGCCATTCCTCCAAGGCTCGGATGATGGCCAACATTTCTTTGTCATGGATTTTGTAATTTCTTTCCACTGGGCTCAGGCTTTTGGAAAAGAAGGCGATCAGGTGCCACAGCCCATCCTCTGGAGATTGTTGTGAGATGGTGGCCCCCGTGGCAAAGTCCAAGGCATCCGCCTCCACTCTATACATTTGGAAGTCATCCGGGAATGTCAGTATCAGTGCTGAGGTGATGAGCTCCTTAATCTTTTGGAGTGCTGCCTCCTCCCCCTTTTCCCACTTCCATGGTTCCCCTTTCTTGGTGAGATCAAAGAGTGGTTGAGCATGAAGGGAGAAGTCCTTGATGAAGTGTCGGTAGAAATTTTCAAATCCAAGGAACGACTGGACTTCCCTTCAATTTTTCGGAGTTGGCCACTCTGTCACGCCTCAGACTTTGACAGGATCCATCTCCACCTTTCCTTCTGATATGATGAGTCCTAGATACTTGATCCTAGTTTTCTCGAACTTGCACTTCTCTTTTCAGAGATAAAGCTTCTGTTCTCAGAGTCGTTCCAACACCTGGCATGTGATCCTTCGGTGTTCGGTCAAGGTCTGAGAATAGATGAGGATATCATCAATGTATACACAAACAAGTCCTGCTAAGATAAGGTCTTGAAAAATGTCATTCGTCATTGTTTGAAAAGTGGCTGGGCTGTTTGTGAGACCGAAGAACATCACCAGTGGCTCAAACAGTCCTCGGTTCTTCCGAAAGGCAGCCTTCCACTCGTCCCCTTCCCTTATTTGGATGTTGTTGTACCCCTATCGGACATCCAATTTTGTGAAATATTTGGCTCCTCTGAGCTGATTCACTAATTCTGGAATGAGAGGGAGTGAGTACCAGTGTTTTACTGTCATTGCATTCAACTTTCAGTAGTCCTGGATGAGCCGGAGTGTCAGGAACCATACGCCAGCATGCCCGACTATTCAATTCAGCCCACTCAGCCCAACTCTGCTCTCGCTTGCTATTCAACATAACACCCTCAGCCCACAGACTATATGTACCTCGTGTATCCGTCTTGGCATCATATGCTCCTGTCAATTTGCTCCACTCATTTACGTCACATTCCATATGCTTGCTATTCCATTCCATCTTCATTTATGTTTAATATCCTTCGTTTACATTTCATTCCATTTTCATTCATTTGCAATTCCATTCAGTCTCTTATGTCCAATTTGCTATTACGTTCCTTAGGGTAACTCTGTTGGGAATCGGAGTGACACGTCACTCCACAATGTCTTGGAGGAGATCATTATTTGGGGCATAGTATTCTGCTCTTGCTTTTCACAATCCTCGGCTTTCTTATTCTATTATAGGAATCTCTTCAACTCCTAATAGATTAGAAAGTAGTATAAAAGATCTTGTACTCATAGTTCAGTCTTCAGTCAGAAAATTAACTTTGATTTAGACCAAGGTTCCTCTGTTCATTTCTGTTCTGTCTCACTCTTATGAAATTGGGGACCGTACGGTCTAGGGGGCACAATGCAATACATTGAAGCCAAGCCCCATCCAGAACCTCGCCATTACCTCGCTTTTGGGAGATTAAATATATTACGATTACATCCTTTCTCTACATTGTAACATGGAGGGATCCTTTTTTCTTTTTGATGAAGAAGACCGGAGATGCCATCGGGGATTTGGAAGGTCAGATTCATCCAGTCCAAAGGTTTTCTTGAATGAAGGCATCCAGCTCGGTCTGTTCTAATAGGGACATGGGATATACCTTGCAGTTGGCCGGACTGGACCCTAGTTTGAGTTCAATGGCATGGTCCCAAATCTTCCTATCTGAGAGCTCATCGAAGGATTCTTTGGCAAAGATGCTCTCGAAATCTTGGAGATATTCGGGGATTTCCGCCTCTATTCAGACATTTTTGTAATGAGCCTCTGCCATCCTCTGGGAGGTAGTCTGTACAACTCGGACATGTTCCTCCTCCAGTGGGAGCATCACACACATCACTCTGTCCCTGGGTTCTAGCTCATCCAGTGGATCTTTTTCTTCCTCACTCCCCCTTCCTGCTTCCACATTTCCTTCTTCTGGACCATCCTCTTCTAGGAGCTTCAGAAATGGGCCGATTCGACACTCTTGGATCTGTTTTTTCAACACTCGTTCCTTTCTTCATTCGTCTCGTATTTCAGCTTGGCAGGTGCAACATTTTGCCAGGCACCGGCTCATTTTAACAGTCTGAGTTTGCCAGTCTATCTTGGGTTCTGTTCTTCCAGCCAGGTAAAACCCAGGATAAGGTCTTGTTTTCCTAAGCTGGTGACAGCAAATGTGGTACGTTCCATATGTTCATATACTTGGAGGATCACATTGATGACTTCCCTAATGGCTCCGGCCTCATTCAGCAATCCATCCACATTGTAAACCGGAATAGGTCTCTGTAATTTCTGAGTGGTGAGACGGTGTCGCTCTACATATCCTCGGTCCATGAATTGTCCAGTGACCCTACAATCCACAAGAGCGGGTCCCGACTTGACTTCTGCTGTGTCCGTTGTTTGGATCTCCACTTTGATCACTAATGACTTTGGACTTGGGGTGGTGGCAATCACATATCTCTTCGGAAGTTGTTTTTCCCATTTTTGGAGCCATATCTGAGATTGTTTTGGTGGAGCTTCTGATATTTGTGCATCTTTGGATGGCTGCTCTTCTGGAAGGAAAGGTGAAATGGTCACCTCATATTCTTCTTCCAGATACGAGAACCTATTATGTACAGGCAGCGGGGGCATACAATTCACCCACTGCTGGCCCCAAAACCCTCTTCGTCCTCTTTCCACCCTTCCACTTCCTTGGAGTTTTTCGGTACTTCTGTCAATGCTACTTCTGATGTCCCTGCAAGGTTTAGAAGTTCCAGAAGTAGCTCCAACTTTTCTTCCACACTCATGGTTCAGATATCAAAGGACAATGGGCAGTCTCATGCATAGTGTCTAGGTTTTTGGCATTGGTGACAAACTCCTAGGGTGGGACCTTTTGCTCGGGTCCAGTCTACTTCCATCGGAGTTGGAGCTTCCTTTGGCGCATTCAATGGTGGCATGGGAGTTCGTCGGGGTATTTCTGGGAAACAAGGGGATAATGCTGGCATCTTGAAAACTCCAGGAACTAATCTGGGAGGCATGCCATTTGATCAGGCAGAGGTCCAAAGTTGGCTACGATGAGCCTCTGTGAATGCTTCATTGGCCTCTTGGTCCTATGCAACCCTTCCCACCTCATACCATCCCTTGGGGTTGTCAAAGCTTGGAGTTCCACTCCCCAGGAGTGCAACCTTTGTCTGTATTCCTGGTTCGAGGCCTCGGCAAAACTTGATTACGATCATCTTGTCATCGTGGTACTCTGCAAGATCCACCAGCTCTGCAAATCGGTCAATGTATTCTTCTATGGAGTCTTTGCCTTGGTACCAGCTTGTCCCTTCAAGTTGTGTGAGGGAAGAGAGTTGTTCATTCTTCGGGCAGAAATTTCATACAAAGTCCGACTCGAAGGCTCTCCAGTCTGAGTAGTGGGGATGTCCAGTCCTCTCACTTTGGAGTATTTTGTTTGCAAAGCAGGCTGCTCTGTCAGATTTGAAGTAGGAGAGAGCCCAGTGTATCCAAGACTGGCTATTAGGAAACTGATCTCAGCAGATTACAAAGTAAATGTTACAGGAGTTGACGAAGGCTCTCCCTTTCTCTCTATCTCCATCGAAGTCGGATGGGGATGCAGGCCTGACTCTGGAGTTTGCAGTACTCTGAGTATCTGAAAAATATGCACTTGGAGTTGGGTCATCTTCTGAATTTTCAGGGTTTAACCCCTGGTGCACTGGGTCATTTAGCTTGGCCATGATTGCCCTAAGGGCTTCGTTTATTGTGGCATTTGTCATTCGGTTTTCCACCAGCTCTTACTCTAACCTTTGCAATCATTTCTCGACATTCATGTCAAAGGTGAGACTAGTGGGGATACCTGTGGCTATAACTATAGAGGAGGGGGAGTCCAGTGTCAGGTACGTGTAGGAGTTGGTACTCTCCGAGTCGCTTCGGTTGAGTCCGAAACCACCTATGACTGTGTTGCAGCGTAGCTCCCGGTCCTTATTGGAGAGCCTTTCCTGCAGTAAGGGCAACCCTCTTACAGCCCCGAGATATATCTCAGAGGCAAGCTAAGCAGGGAGAATCCAAAGGTTCTAATTATTTACTACTACTTAAATACATGTAAAGTCCTCACCTAAGCAGGGGGAATCCAAAGAGGAAAGTCTAAGGATCCCACTGCTGGTGAACCCCTTTTATACCTTTTATGTGGGTGGTCTGTGCACTAGCTTACAAATCAATATATCGGAGGTTGTAGAGCCAACTTCCTGGTACTAAGTCCGAGGCTCGGATGTTCACTCTGGGTTTCTAGTCATCATGCTTCAAGACCATTCCTGTCTCCACTCGGTGGTTTCTAGGTGTCTTAGCCTCGGAGTTGATCGGAGTTTGAAATGGTACTTTGGACTTGGATCAGGCTTCAGAGAAGGTCGTCCCCTGACAGGTAGAATAATAGTTCATGCACATAAACTATTATTCCTATATGTAATTGACAAGGTACCTGCCAAGGCCCCCTCTAAACAATTCTTTTTTGACATCAACCCAGACAGGCATTAACTTGCTGTCCTTGTCGAACCTGTATTGAGGGCCATGATTCTTATGGACACCAAGCATATCCTCAATGATATTAAACATCATCTTCCCTCCAACTCCTTAGCTTAGAAATACCTTGTGAATAATGATGACCCAAAGTGGCAGACTAATCCCAATAGTCTGTTACTATTTGAGGATAGCATATATGTTCCCAATGTACAAGACTTACATTTATGAGTTTTACAACACAAGCATGATCACATTCTATCCAGTCACTTCAGAATTAACAAAACATTAGACCTTGTTAAACATGACTATAATTGGCCTAGCAATAGGTCATTCATCAAAGACTACTGCAAATTCTACACAACCTGCATGCAGATCAAATTGCAATATCATAAGGCTTACAGATTATTCAAACAGCTTCCAGTATCAGAAAAACCCTGGAACTCAATATCCATGGACTGTATCAAAAAGCTCCCTATGTCTTTAGGCTTCATGGCCATCCTAGTCATCGTCAATCACTTTTCCAAGAAGTCTATCTTCATTCCTACCTCTGATACCATCACTTCCACTCAAGTTGGAGAACTCTTTGTACTTCATGTATTCTCAAAACATGGCATTCCTTCTCACATCACTTCAGATAGAGGCTTAGAATTCATGTCCTACTTTTGGCATTCTCTTGGGAAAGCCCTCGATATAAAGTTGCATTTCACCTCAGGCTATCACCCAGAAGGTGCTGGCCAGATGAAATGTACTAATCAGACATTAGAACAGTACCTTTGTGTCTATTGCAACTATTAACAAGACAACTGTACTTCATTACTACCCCTTGCAGAGTTCACCTATAACAATGCTCCTAGTGCCACTATGGGAGCCTTACCATTCTTTGCCAATAAGGCTATCATTCCAATTTCATCATTCATCCCAAACATGACCTCACTTCATCCTGAGCTCAAGGCTTTGTAGTCGACCTGGACACATTGCACCAGGAGCTTCAAACCAGTATTCTCGAGGCTCAACAAATGTACCAGACTTCAGCAGACACTAATTGACTTCTATCCCCAAACTTTCTTATCAGCAGTTTCACGTTTGTCAAAGCCAAGTTCTTGTGAAAAAGCTAGCTGAGAAATTTTGGGTCCATTTGAAATCATTGCACATCCTAGTACTCACTCAGTTACTCTGAAACTCCCAGACTACATGTAGGCAGTACACCCTGTCTTCCACATTTCAATACTCAATCCAGTGTCACCAGGGCCCATAACCTGTTAAAGTATAGAGACTGAAATACTATCCCAGTCTCTTGGAAAAGAGCTCATATTAGAAGTAGTTAGCTACCTCAAATACTATCTAAAATAATAATTAACAATTGTATGAAATATGAAGATAAACTTGAACTCATACCTCAGTCTCTTGGAAAAGAGCTGAGGTCACAGAGTCACACAACTGTGAAATACAATGGCAAATTCAAACTCCTATCAAAGGCAGATATCAGAGATAATAATGAATAGACTCTATACCCTCTCTCCAATACCATCAGGTCCTAGTTGCCAGGGATGAGGAGAAAAGATGTTTGGGCTAAATATCAAATCCTTAACAACATTCAACCACCTCCACCTCCAGTCATCTTCGATAGCAAACATAAATTCAAGATATCTGAAGTCCTCGACTCAAAGATTGATAACAGATGCATGGTGTACAAGTTGTTGTATTTAGTGTGGTGGTCAGGATATGAAGGCATAGATGAAGAAACTTCATGGCTCCTCGCAACAGAACTAAATCACTCATCTGAACTTGTTCAAGACTTTCACAAGTCATATCCATCCAAACCTGGACCATTACCCATTCCATAAGCACCCTCACAATTTCTCTTCCATTTACTCTCACTCATTCTGTTTCATTATCATTTTTTCCACTCACAATTCAGCTCCTTCCTTCCATATTCAAATTCAACTCTCAATTCCATTCACTCATTCATTACAACTTACAATTCCAATTCATCCAGTTCAATTCAATTCTGAAAATAAAATCAATTCCAAAAAAAAAACAAAGACAAAAAATTATACAAAAATTCACTCTTAAGTCCAATTACATTTTCTACCCTATCTCCAAGTCCTCTTCCTCAATATCATTCCACCCATTACCAAGTCTTCCACCAGATCCACCCACCTAATTTCTCCAAGTCCTGGGTAGTCTATGGCTCTTACACCAACTCCATACTCACTGACCTCTGGTAACTTATTTGAAGTGCCACATTTCTTACTTCTGCTCACAATTCTTCATTTGTAATTTGACCCTCTGATATCTAGACCCAATTATCTACTATCCCTTGACAAAGAGAATATACAGAACTCTTCAACACCCAAATGGTGAGTGTGAGGGTGACAACAAGAGAAGGTTGGAGAAGTGCAGGGGCTATGGGTGGTAGAGGAGGGATGACTGCGGGAAGTGGTGAGGGAATAGGTGGTGGTGAAGGATCAGACAGTGAGGGTGAGGGAGTTGGAGGTGGAGGTGGAGGAGGTGGAGGTGGAGGAGGTGGCAGTGATGGAGGTGGCAGTGTAGGTGATGAAACAGTAATTTGTTGCATGTACTGCAGCAGGTGGTGGTCATGGCTCAGGAAGTGGGGAAGAAGGAGAATCAGAGTGGAAGAGGGAGGTATGGACCTTGAGCTCTATCCTTTCCCTTTTTGAGGGGCCTGCTTCATTCGAATGCCAAACTTCCTCCTCAGGTGTACCTTCCCTCACCCTTTTCTTCAATGTCCTTGACCTCAGACTTCCCTCAACCTCAGAACTCTTATCCTTTCCTTTTCCTTTCTTTCCCTTCCTCTTACTTGTTCCCTGACCTCATACATTAATTGAACATCCAACCCTCCACTCACTACACTACACACATGCTCCTGTATCCAAATCCCCATCCCATTTCCAAAGGCATGTGTTGTGATGTTTTGTGCATCGCTTGCTGTAGAGTTTCTCTAGGTAATTAATACCTAAAAGCCTGCATGCACCGGTCCTTTTCTCTGGCAGGGTCTAGCACAGTCATTTAGCACAGCTGGACTAGGTTCTGTAACTTGTGGGTGGTGATGTATGAAAGAAAATAACTTTGTTAGTGACGAGGATGTGATGTGACAAAGACGTGACTGTGACCAAGATGTGTCAAATATGACTAATACTTGGACTTGGACTTGGACTTGTGTACATTAGTCTAGGCATTTCTCAACTAGCCTTGACTTAGACTTGGAGACTTGACTTGGGACTTTAACTTGAGAACTTGTTATTACAGAGGTGACCCAGAGGCCTTTATATATAAAAACCAAGCAATGATGTGAAATGATGCAAGAGGTTGGCTATGTCAGTTGAATGACAAAGCATATACAAAAGAGGAAACTATGGAGAAACTCTGGAGAAATGGTACAGCATCAAGGCTGTATGAATAGGGGCTAGGGGCTATGATAGGGGGAGACTAACCAAAAAGGTAAGGATGATGAGTAACAATGAGAAAAGACTAACAGAATAGGAAATAGGTCAAGTCATGTCAAGAAAAAGGGAAAACATATAAAAGGAACAATAAGGAAGTCCACCAATAAACGTCTAACAACCTTGTCCACTACTTCTGAGGGGCCTTAGGTGAGTCAAGGACTGAGTCATCTTGGAGTATTTCCAGGTCACAGGCAACATATTTTCTGCAATTTATCCAGTATCCAATCCAAGGATAGAGGTCTGGGAGTAGGAGGACTAATGAGTATATGGTCCTGCACTCTCATCTTGTGTTTAAGAGTGAGTCGAATAGAGTGGGCGGGGTAATCAGGATGGGATGGTACCCTGAATTCTGCCTTATATTCCACTCTACTCCTTTCACGATATGCTGGTCTAGACGTCATTCCAAGAAATATGTATGGTTCTTGGCTTTCTGGAAAATGGACTGTATCTCCTATTACATATGACTGAGTGTAGATTGGATGGGATCTTCTCCTGAGTGAGAAATGTGCCAGAGGGGGTACATGAAGATAATGATATGTTAAAGGTTCTGCCTAGATGTGGGTGTCCTAGGTATTGTAGTGTTGCATGGGAATGAGCTCTGAAGAAGACATGATGACAAATTAGGAGTCTGAAGATTGTGGTGCTAAATATAATGGTTGGCTGTGCGATGTGGTGACAGTGAAAGTGATATGGAATGAGCACCGTTGGAGTCGAATTCATAATATGGTTGAGATTGACATCTTTACTATCAGCATACATGGATGACATTTACCTGCCACCCATGCTGTATGTGCCGTATGTGTCATATGTGTCATATGTACCATATGCACATCCATATGACATACACACACCACATGTGTGTGGGTACAGCATGCACCCGACACCTGTCGACTGATGGGAAAAAAAACCATGGTTTGATGGGTTTGGGTTTCCCATGGGTCAGGTGTGGGTCACCCACATTTGACCTGTGGGTGACCTGTGCTATTCCCTAGTCACAGACAACATATCTTCTACAATTTCTCCAGTATCTAATCCAAGGATAGGAGTCTAGGAGGTGGTGTGTGAGGGCAACCCCTGTGGTGCCTGTGGTTCATCACACGGAGCTGACAAGGGGGGATATTAGGAACCGTACACCGGCATGCCCGACTATTTGCTTCAGCCCACTCAGCCTAACTATGCCATCACTCACTTATTCATCACTCGATCTTCAGCCCTCAAATTCTATTGCACCTCATATATCCATCTTGGCATCACATGCTCCTGTCAATTCACTCCACTCATTTACGTCACACTCCATATGCTCGCAATTCCATTCTGTCTTCATTTACGTTTCATTCCTTTCATTTACATTTTCATTTATTTGCAGTTCCATCAGTCTCTGATATCCAATCTGTTATTACGTTACTTATAGGGTAACTTCATGGGAATCAGGGTAACATGTCACCCCCCAATGTCATGGAGGAGATCAAGATTGGGACACAATGTTTCTGTTCTCGCTTTTCATAATCCTCAGACTTTCTTATCTATTATAGGAATCACTTTGACTCCTGGTAGATTGGAGAGTAGTATAAAGATCTTGTACATTCTGTAGTTCAGTCCTCAGTCAGATAATCAAACTTGATTTTGACTAATCTTCCTTCTGTCTCACTATTCCAGATTTAGGGACCAGTGCGATCTGGTAGGCACAACATATAAGTTGAAGCCTTGCCCTATCCCAAACCTTGCCATTGTTTCACCTTTGGGAGATATTCTTAATTACGATTATGTCACTCTTTGCACATCGTAATAGTAGTATCTCACTTCTACACCTGATCGCACCTCTTTTTGCATATTACAACCATCATGAATACTCGATCAACTGTCTAAAGTCTACCTTTCATTAATAAAGTACCTAATCAGCTGCAGGAGATTTCCACACTTCGATATCTGTCTGAGCAGCTTTCGATTTGTGAAGCTGGCCCATCAGGCATGAACGCTGCTCCTGAAGACAAGGAGGATGATGATGAAGAAAACCCACTTGATGATAATGACATTGACAAAGTAAATCCAAACCCCATTCGCATTTCAATTCCAAACCCGACTCAAGTCTCAATTCCGAATCCTACTCAAGTTTCAAATCTAAACCCCACTCATAATTCTAATTTAACTCTTAATTCCCCATCAAGTTCTGACCAAATTGTCAAGGCACTCATAGATTGATCAACCAGCCCCAAAAGCTAATCCCAATCCTGGCCATCATGCCAAGATTCGTGAGCTTGAGGTTTACGATGGCATGGAGCAAGCTAAGCTCTGTACTTTCTTCATGCAATGTGCGCTGAACTTTCGAGACCATCCAGCTGCATTCTTGATGGATTCATTGAGAGTACAGTATGCCATCTCGTACCTCACTGGGCCTGCACTGCAATACTTCAAGCCTGCCGTCTTGGGAGAAATCCAACCTGAACCTAGCTGGCTTAAGGTCTGGAGGGATTTCTGACAAGAACTCGAGACAAACTTTGGTCTATTAAACAATGCTACACAAGCAGAAATTGAGCTCGGTAAAATCGTCATGAAAGACAACTATCATACTGCATGATACTTCATCAATTTTGCCCAAGCCTCCACTTGTACTCAGTGGAATGATGCTGCCCTCACACATGTGGCATACAAAGGGTTGGCCAGATGCATCAAGGACAGCCTCCTTCACTTCCCTCGATTTAAAACTCTTGCCAAACTCAGACAGTATTCACTGGAGATCGACAGCAGATATTGGGAGCACAAGGAGTACGACAACTTTGGAATACCTGCAAAGCCGAATGGGTCCTTGTCCAAATCCAACTCCTGCTTTTCAGCACTTCATGAATGATATATTCGGAGATCTCCTAGACGACTGCACCATCATCTATTTAGACAACATCCTCATCTATTCCAACGACAAATCCTCACATATTGAACATGTTCGCGAAGTTCTATGATGATTATGCAAACACAACCTGTATGCTCAAGAAGACAAATGCTCCTTCCACCAAATGTCTGTCTAATACCTCGGATATATCCTGTCTCCCAAGGGTCTTACGATGGCAGAAGTCAAAGTCAAATGCATTACTCAATGGCCCGAGCCATGTAAAGTCAAAGACGTCCAATCATTCCTCGGATTTGAAAACTTCTATCGATGATTCATTTTCAATTATTCCTCCATTATGACTCCCCTTACTTGACTCACTTGCAAAGGTCTGGCGTGGAACTGGAGTGAGGAGTGTAGAGAAGTGTTTAATAAGCTGAAACTGGCATTCACGTCTGCCCCCATCTTAACTCATTGGACACCTGATTTGCCCTTGATTGTAGAGACAGATGTATCAGATTACACTTTAGCAGCTATACTTTCTCAACGCATGACAGATGGCAAACTTCATCTGATTGCTTATCATTCCTGAACTTTCACTTCCCCTGAACTCAATTACAACATCCATGACAAAGACCTGCTTGCGATTTTCGAAGCTTTTCAACATTGGCATCACTACTTGGAAGGTTCTGCCAAGCCCATCAATGTCATCACCGATCATAAGAACTTGGAGTACTTTTGTATGACAAAGTTGTTGACTAGATGTTAAGCTAGGTGGTTGGAATACCTTTCACAGTTTAATATTGACATTCCTTTCAGACCCAGTCATTTGGGCACTAAGCCTGATTTGCTCACTAGATGATGGGACATCTACCTAGGAGGGGATGAGCAACTATGCCACCATCAATCCCCAGAACCTTCAACCCATCTTCTCTCAACATCAGTTGACCATGTTCCTTCGAGCCACAAGCCTTGTCGAGCCAGTATTAAGGGCCTCAACTCTTATGGACTACGAGCACATCCTGAATGACATTAAACATTATCTTCCTTCCAACTCCTTAGCCTAGAAGCACCTCGCGAATAATGATGACCTGAAGTGGCGGACCAATTCCAATGGTCTGTTACTATTTGATGATTGCATTTACGTTCCCAAGGCACAAGACTTATGCTCACGCATGTTACAACATAAGCATGATCATATTCTTTCTGGACACTTTGGAATTAACAAAACCATAGACCTTGTTAGACACAACTACAACTGGCCTGGCATGCGCTCATTTGTTAAAGACTATTGCAAGTCCTGCACAACATGTATGTAGAATAAATTGTAATGTCATAAGCCATATGGATGTGGAATAAATTGCAATGTCATAAGCCATATGGATGTGGAATAAATTGCAACGTCATAAGCCATATGGATGTTGAATAAATTACAATGTCATAAGCCATATAGATTACTCAAACAGCTCCCAGTACAGTATAGTAGACCTTCTTGATACAGATTTCAGTTAAGCTCAATTTTAGCTTATAATCTTGTAGATTAAATCTTGAAAAAATTATATAACAGCTGAGAAGTGTCTTGAGAACATTTTTGCTCTATATTATAGAGGCAAAAAACCTGTTGTTGTGGCAGAATAAATTCTTTTGTGCAACAGGTCAAAATGTCACGCGGATAGGTCCTTGATACAAGTGTGACACCTAATTCTCTGCGTGCGGAATTAGCAGCCCGTTGTCATTAGTCATCTATTTCTTGGGAAAGCAAGTACAGGTGCAATTACTGGTGTTGAGGAGGTGATGGGTTCATCTGAAACAAGGAATGAACCAGATGATGTAGAGGCAAGTCCCTTGTATAATGAGCGCATTCTCTTTGAAGGTGTGTACAGGGCAGGGTCTATTTGCCAATCTTGTGCACATTTCAGTGAAGATGATGTCGGTGAGTGGTCTATTGTAATATGGCTTAGACTAGATGTTGATGTAGATGCAACCAGGTGGCTTTCTGATGGGTTTGGGTCAAAGGCCCCAACAATAACTCGGACAGGACTTGATTGGAGAAGGAGAAACTCTCCTTTAGTTGATGTAGCCATGCTTTGTTTCATTTGGGTAGGAGAAATTGCATCACAATTAAATGGGTATATGCCAGTGACACGAAATGCTGCT
>QLPG01012234.1:0-10481 GCA_003314385.1 Gomphus sp. MG54 | reverse complement strand
AGGGCCGGTTGGTCGGTATTCCCGAATAAGTCGGTACTCGGTGTTGCGGGCTTGACACACTGATATGGCCATGGATGTCAGTGATTACTGAGCCTGAATTGCCAGGTTCTCCTCAGAATCCAGGCAGTAAGTTGCTGCCAGAGCTCTATTCATTGGGTGCTCTCTTCTTGGATGTTAGGAACTTTTAAGAGGTTGAGGTGGAGACAATGGGCCGGTGGTAGTTCCAGGTGAATCATCCCTATCTCCTGCAACATTTCTTCAGGGATAGAGAGAGGTATAGGATTATAATGAAAGGATAAAGAAGGAAGATAAAGAAGGATTAGAGAAGTAACAGAAGCAGAAGGGATAAGAGAAACAAAGTCAGAAAGCTTTTGGCTAGTTGAGTCCAACCGGTTCACATACTCAATATGCCTGGGAGGAACTCAGGGTCGAACATCTGGTTTCACCGGTTCCTTGTGGTGACAAGCTATACCGGGGGTGTTAGATATCACCCAAATTTCACACCCCAAATACACACACTTGTAATTAATGGCACTTCACGACCAAGTGGTGGACAACCAGATTCTTGCTGTGAAAATCCTTGGACGTCTCATCCTTCATAATCCAGGAGGGGTCATTCCACCTCTTCAGAAGACATCAACTCGACTTGTTTTGGATTTGAAAGTATCCTCATAAGTTTATTCGTTGCACGTCTTCTAACAAAGAAATAGTTGGAGCAACAAAGATGCCATATGCATTCTTGCCGCCTCTTAAAGTCTACTCAATCGGTGGTAGACCACAATCTTATTGAGATTCTCTCCATATTGCTTGACCTCGGTGATGATTCCGATCCCATGGTGATTAATCATTAATCACATCCTGTTTTCTCTGGGGAGCTTGCTGCTATTACTGGCACCACAGCCTTGTTTTTATGATACATGTACTGCAGTTGACAGGCTCTGGGTGTATGGGGGTGGGGTTGGTATACATGCACAGTGAGGAATTTGAAGGATTCGTCCACTTCATTACCAGTATGAGAGCTCACAGAGGATTGGGGAGATATCATACCATGTTCAACTTGACTATCCTGACAGGTCTGAAGAAGAAGCAACCAGGAATGAGGAAGATTCAGGTATGATCCCTGCATATATGTTCTCAAACTCTCCCACACAATTGTCTCTAGGGGGATATGTCAACTGGTGGACCACCCTGTTGGTCACCTCTCACTGCATGGGAGTCAGTTCTTCTTTGAAGAGGAAGAGAGCTGATGATAAAGACCTTCTGGGAGACAATTCCGGGCAAAACAACCAGCAAGTAATGGAATAGAGGCCTTCCATTTCTAAACAAATGAGAAATCAATGGGAGTTAGGGTATCCAGAGTTCTCACCTTCTGATGCACTGTTTAGTTCACCATATGAGTACAGAGAAGATTCCCCTGCAGGAGGAAGTCCCTAGATTTCCAACAAGCAAGGGAATACAGGGTGGATTTGTAGAGGTTTTGAGGGGGAATAGTGTTGGGGAATTGGGAATTCCCCCTGTCATTTCTGGTCATTTTTTCAAGCTTAATCAGTCTGCAAAAGTCCAAACCTCTCCTAATGAAAATATTCACTTAAACCAGTCATATCTTGGCAACAAAAAAAAATATTTTTTTGTTTTTCCTTTGTCTTTCTTACTGGCTGTGACAGGTTTGTTATGTCACAGTTACAGTTCTAGAAGCATGTGGGAGAGGGATAAGGAACAAAGGGAAACTCAATGGAACAGACATTGGCTCAATGGCCACTAAAATGAGCACTCATCAACAGAGTGGCTGGGCTTTCTACCAGTGGTTTTTACTATAGTACATGTTGAGCTACTTATAGTAAATGCTTTAAATGCTTGGTGGACATAGCACAGCCAAGCGTAACCTAACGGGTAACTACGCTCTATCAATAGATATTTTGGGCGTTTCTATCTATTTTCACAGGTTTTAAGCCAACAGTAAGGATAGAGTAGAACAGAGTAAGGTAAGAGTAGGGTAGGGTCAGGTAAAGTATGTTATTATAGACTATTTTTGGAGACCTCATGGGGATGTATGAGTGTAAGGGCAACCCATATTGTACTTATGAGCTAGTCACACAATGCTAGTAAGGGGAAAGTGTTAGAAAATAGTGATTGGCGCGGGTATTGGAAACCCGCGCGGGTAGCGGGTACGGGTAGCGCGGGTAAGGGTCAGGGTCAGGATTTCCAACCCGGCCCAGACCCGTACCCGCAGGTGGGTACGCTTATATAACCGAGGTTCAGCGCTAACCTCGCTTATATAAGTGAGGCTCAGCGCTAACCTCGCTTATAGCTGCACCTCGGTTATATAAGCATATTTAGGGCTGAATTTCAATGTCCAAATGATGTAGCCAGCATGGGTTCTTACTGCGCGTATGACACGTACGACGCATACGGCGCGTTCGTACGCGTATGGCGCGTACGACGTGTACGGCGCGTTCGTGCGCGTACGGCGCGTACGACGTGTACGACGCATACGGCGCGTTCGTACGCGTACGGCGCGTACGACGTGTACGGCGCGTACGATGTGTACGACGCATACGGCGCGTTCGTACGCGTACGGCGCGTACGACGCGTACGACGCGTATGGGGCGTACGATGCGTACGGCGCGTACGATGTGTACGGCGCGTACGGCATGTATGGCGCGTACGACTCGTACGGCGCATACGGCGCGTATGGGGCGTACGACGCGTACGGCGCATACGGCGCGTATGGGGCGCGTCGTACGACGCATACAACGCGTACGACGCATACGACGCGTACGGCGCATACCTCACTGATTCTGCCGGCCTCAGGGGCAATCAGCTCTGTCCTGAACCCGCGGGTAAGAGCAATACCCGTTGTGGGTCACGGGTAACAGCAATACCCGTTAAACCCGCGGGTACCCGTACCCATACCCGCAATAACCCGCTACCCGTTGCTAAGGGTACGGGTATTCTCGGGTACGGGTACGGGTAGGCACAAAATACCCGGGGGTTACCCGTGCCAATCACTATTAGAAAAAGAGTCAACAGGTAGAAGAGTGTAATTAGCAGTTACCCCTCAACACTTATGTTGGGCCTTAGTTTTAGATTCAAAATTTAATAAATCAAGCAAGTAATGGTTGTGGGCACAAAATCCAATCACATTTATAGTACAAATGTTGTTCTATATGATACAGAGGATAGGGGGTCACAAATCACATGATAAGGTACATATACAAAGGGGTGAGGTCAGGCACTGGGAATGCCAATGATGCATGGGCCAAATACCATTGCAATAGTACCAACTTCATGATACTAGCAGGAATTGGCCAAGTTCTGAAGACTGATTGGGGTGGCTTGGCTTCAACATACTCATGTGTTGCACCCTACTTTCTGTGCGTGCCACTGATTTAGAACAAATGGGATACTCAGGAGCATGCCAAGAGTGTTGGCCCAAGTAAGAGACTTCAGATGGGAGGAGGGAAGATAAGAAGGCATAAGCCAAGTCAATATTCAGAACAAGGAAATATCTACATCCATATACTACTTATATAGGTTAAGAAGCGAGATGTGGAATCAGGGTGGCATAGGACATGGAGAAAAGAATAAAGTACAGAGACCATGTGGAAGTATTGTCCACAGTGATCAGAAATAGAACAACAAAATGTAAATGAGAATAGAACAATGAAATATAGCCGAGAACAAAATAATGAGAGTGTGAATGAAAATAGAACAATAGAAAATGGCTGAATATAAAACAATAGGGCCATGACCAAAAAGTAAGGGAATAGGAAATGTCCTGAGGGAAAATGGGTAAGGGGAAGGATTGGGAACAGAAGAATAACAAGAATAGAAGGGATGGGATGAAGGAAGTGAACCAAATGATAAATCAAATGTACCAAGCTGAGACTATATACTAGTGAAAAATGACTTGTCACTAGTATGTGAGATTAAACAGTAAAGGTCATTTAGTCAGTACTACTGAGTGAACCGAGGCTTGGTATCATGTACTTGACAGTGAGACAATAATGACAAGAAATGTGGTACATAATATAGACAATATTTAAGGGAAAGAAATGGGTAGAAATAATACAGAACATACATATCAATCTTAGGCTCGAAATGCAAACATGTTTATAACTGAAAAAGATTGGCCAGACCTCTTCTGTGAACACTTAACAATATGAGCACTTTGCTTTAGCCTAAAATGAGATACACATTGTCTTGATAACAAAATAGAGTCAGTGTTGATGAGAATGATAGATGGGATAGTAGTTGATTTAATAGAATTAATAGAGTCATGGGGGAATCAGGCATGAATATTTGGCAGTTCGAAAAGCACCAGTGATGCTAAACATAGAAGTGACCTTGCATGATAGTAATACATGTTGCTATTATAGTGATTAACTGTTCAACTCAGATGGACATATGTAGAATAGTATACTATTCGTTATCTGGCTCCAAATAGTATATTATCCTACAAATGGTGACCTCTCCCATTATGGGCATGTAAGCACCAAAACCAGGGATTCAGTGCATTCTATATTGAGACAGAATGCAAACAGGACTCAAAAAAAGGTTGCAGAAAATTTGGAAAAATAACGAAAAATTCATGAATTACTAGATTGATCTTGTACACATATTAGGCAACATATACAGTCACCTCTCAAATCAACTCAATTTGACTCAGTAGTAAAAGGCTCTGAAGGCACATATATGTACCTTAATAAACTAAATGTGTTTACTCAGCAATAATGGTTTGGTGAGAATGTCTGCAGGGTTATCATGGGTTGAAACATAGTGTAACTTGATGTTCCCCACATTGTTCTGTTTATGAGTATAATGAAAGTGAACGTCAATGTGCTTGGTTTGATGATTGTTGACATCATTGCTTGAGAAAGCGATAGAGGACTGATTTTCGGCATGTATAGGAATGGGAGTTATGTTTATTTTGAAGTCTCATCCAAGCCATATGAACCAAATGCCTTCAGCAGTAGTGAACAATCCAGCCATAAATTCTGCTTCTATTGATGACCTACTAATGAGACCCTGTTTTGTCAATGCCCAACAAATGGTTGCACCATTAAATGTTTGTTAGACAATGAGATTGACCATAGAGATCAATAACTAGACTCAATGATAAAAGGCATGTTGGCCACTGGATGCAAGACACAAAATATGTGATGTTAACACGAGTCATGTCACATAACAAACTGGCATGCCATCAATATGGTCGTGGGGGGGGGCTAAAACCACCTAGATTGCTTTGAATACTAACCAAACTACTTATACAGCAATATGAGGGGAAAATTATACTAATTGGTGAGCTAACCTATGACATGTTGTGACAGAAGTCACACAAGAGTGACAAGAATACTTGCACATTAAGGGTGTGTAGCAGTAATGGTAGAAAAATAGGGGAAAATATAGAAAATTAAGAGAAATTACATACTAAATATTCATCCTAAGTATTAATTACTGAACTATATACATGAGGGAAAAGAGTTCTCACATAGAAAGGAGGAAGATCCTAAGAGAAAATCCTAGGTCCCTTGCTAGTGAGCCCCATACTCTATATACCTTGTGCCTGTGCTCTGCTTCCTTAACATACCTTTCCTTTAGTTGGATCTGGAGATATATAAGTCTGGATTCCAGTCTAGTACTTGAGCTAAGGTTTCAGGCTATCATTTTAGTACCTGACAGAGCAGTTAGATGGCCTGTTTGAATGGAGAATAGTAAGAGAGATAAAGTCATTAGGCTTTAAATGTGTTATGGACTTTAATATAAAGTTACTTAACTCAACTTGACTTGGCTTGGCTCTGGCCAGTCCATATAGTCATTATTAATAGAAAAGACATCAAGTAAAGAGTGCTAAGCTACTCAGTTGCTTTGTGAGAGCAAACTAAGACTCTTAACATATTAGGAAATAATTTGCCCATATAAATCAATTAATATAAAGGCATGTAGCCCAGTTGACACAAGACACAAAACATGCAACATTAACCTGAGTTGCATCATAATCCAGCATACCATTAACTATAGTCATAGGTGTAAGAGCAACTCTCTTTTAGTGCTGATCCCAGTCATACTTAGATAGAGGGGATCCAAAGTTAGGTATATTCACTGAGTACTACTAGTAATATTGCATACCTTAAATAATCACTAGCTATATAGCTACTGTGTCACAACAAGTACACATAATAAGGAGGTAATCAGTAATATGAATAAGAAAGGGGGGAAATTGAATAAGAGGAAAGTAAGTCATATAAGAAATTAAAGAAAATATAAGGAAATAAAAGAAAAGGAAATGGGACCTAAAGGTTGTCCCCTGAAAATGGTTCAGGCTGAAACCAACTGAATTGCTTCAGAATACTAGCTAAGATACTTATACAATATAGGAGTGGGAAAACTATACTAATGATATTATTATAGGGTCAGATTTATATGTGAAATCTGGCTGTCAACTTTGGGATGATAGCCCAAGGTGAAGTGTAAGCATATGTCTAAGGCTTTACCAAGTGACCTGAAGAAGGGAGAAATGATTTTGCTTCTATGTTCAGATGTTACATAAACAGTTTGGCCAGTTTAGCCAAGGTAATTGTGTCAACCTGTCAGGCTTTGATACTGCCGATGGTGCTGTCGGAACCGGCCAAGTCCTACAGGCCAGTCGGGGTGGCTTGGCTTCAATGTACTCGTGCATTGCACCCTGCCTCCTGTGCGTGCCACTAACTTGTAATGAGAACAGATACTCAGGCAGATGCCAAGGGTGTCAGCCTGAGTAAGGACTTCTGAACAGAAGGAGGAGAGTAGGGAGGCATAAACCTAGTTGATACTCAGACTGAGGAACTATGTACACGTATCCACTACTTATATAGGCTGAGAGGCGGAATGTGGAATAAGGGTGGCATAAGACATGGAAAAAAGAATAAGGTATGAAGACCATGTGGAGGTATAGTCCACAGTGATTAGAATAGAATAATGAGAGAGTAAGACAATGAAATATAAGTGGTGAGATTGTGGGAAAGAAATAGAACAATAAGGAATGACCTAGAATAAAACAATAGGGCCGCAAGTGAGTGGCAGGGAATAGTGAATGTCCCGTGGGTAAGCGAGTGAGGGGGAAAGAAAAAGAGTGTAGGGATGATAAGGAATAGGGGTTGGGGAAAAGGATAATGAACCAGGTGATGAACCAGGTGTACCTGTCAAGTCCACGTACCAAGGGTCCGATTATTTGCCAGTACTGACCAAACAACCATCCTACGTCCATGTACAAGTGTCCACGCAGCATGCATAACACTTGATACACCGATCTCGGCTTGGTACATCCGCCATCCACATTCCTTGGTCCGTTTCACCTCGGGACTTCCTGTCCTTGTATTATCCTCAGTTGCCAGCCTTGTCTTATAGTCTGGCACCTCCTATTGTCCTATCTTCGGGCACATTCTATTATCCTGTCCTTTATTATTCCATCCCCGCTTTGCATTCCTTGTTCTAATTTTGTTCGTTGTGGACAATGACCACATGCTCTGCATACCTTATTGTCCCACATTCCTTATTCCACATGTCGCTTCTTAACCTATATAAGTAGGACATGGATGTACATACTTCCTCATTCTGGGTATCAACTAGGCTTAGGCCCTTCTACCTTCTTCTCTTCTGTTAAGTCCTCGACTCGGGCCGGCATCTTCAGCATCCCCCTGAGTATCTGTCTGTTGCAAATACAGTGGCATGCATGGCAAGTAGGGCACAACACACGAGTACATTGAAGCCAATGCCACGACTCTTGGCCCGCAGGACTTGGCCATAGTCTGCCCGACCTTTCGACAACACCCCTCGGCAGTACTGAAGTCCGTCAGTATCTGATGCTTGACAGTATACCCAGAATCAAACTACTTTCCATGCACTCACGGTTTACGAATATGGTCTTTCAAGACACCCTTTTAATGACCTTTCTATCTTCTTGTTCGGAACCGGGTCTCCTGGTGGCCCTTCTAACTGTTTTGAATCAGGAATTGTTCATAGCTTCACCAGATCGTCTTACTCCTAGGAGGTTGTCCAACAAGACAGATCTACACCACCACAATTCCAACCCAATACCAGTATAGATTCGCAGACCACCCAGTTCAGAAGAACTTCAGTTTTTTCCGGCCAACTGGAAGGCAACGCCCCACCCTCGGCAATCTGTCCAGCATGCTCGATCAATTAGTATCAGCTTACAGACCATATTGGAAATTCGTTTACGATTATGACCTTTTTCCGATCTAGTATTTCTTGCTAACAAAGCACAGATACACTTACTAGATCTTCCGTCCAGACAATCAGTCCACCCATCTGTCCGTCGTGTACTAGATCCGTCGGTCAGCAATATTTGGGCACAACTCGCTCACCCGCTATAATCCATTGATTAACAGGGTATTGGGCAGTATTATAATCCGTCAAGCTACTAACGTTTTTAGGTGCATCCCGATGGCCTCGGTCCAGGCGGCATTCACCACTGTTCCAAAAGCCTCACCCAGGATCCTGTTCCGTCGCTGGAAGTTTCGCCAATAGCCCTAGTCAATGCAACTGCCTTGTGCACGCTTGTATACCAGAACGGCGGCTTGTTTTTCAGCAGGGACCTCTCGGTCAACATTGTTATTCGGCATGTTCGGCCAAGGTCTCATCCATCCGTCCCCATCCGTTCCCGGTCCTTCACCCCGTATATGCGTGTCATATGCATTTTTGCCCCTTTTCCGTCCTTCTCGGCTAGAGGCTGACACCTTTGGTAGACGGTGGGACGTCTACCTAAAAGGGGAGGGTGGTGACCAGCTAGAAACTTTTCAAACTGTGCAAACTCCCCTCCCGAAGACATCCCTCTCCCGAAAACCACCTCCATTGTTCACCCTCCGCTCCATCCATCACCTTCTGTTCCATTCTCCACTCCCTCCGCTCCATTCCATCACCCATCACATCCCCCTCTTCCCCAATCCTCCTCCAGACACTCCCCCATACATTCCCCAACCACTCTGCTTACGACCCTACAACCACCTTAATCCCAAAAGAAATATCTTCTCATTCCACCTCCAACCTCAAGTCTCTCCTTCATCCGTCCCTGTCCATCCGCCACCTCTCCTCCCATCAATATAACACAGCCAAGATGCCGAACACCTTGGCACCTCCAACTTGTCATATTTCTCTCCCCCTTGACTTCTTTTATCTCCTCTTCCAAAAAGTTAATCAAAAAAAAAAAAAATCATACAATTTATTATTTTTCCCTAATCCACTATTTCCACATATTCATCTTCGTTCCTCTCCTCCTGCTCTTTCCTCCCTTTCTCTTCCATCTCCTCCTCCTCTCGCAACACATTCCTTAACTCTTCCTGCAGTTTTGGGTCTCTCGAATAACCCGAATTGCCCTCGAGAAGAACCAGCATCACGTTTCCCATGCTCTGGATTCTTCTATGCATCTCCCCAAGCCTCCACTCTATCCATTCCAGCCTTTCTGACCTCCCCATCTTCTTCATCCGCCCCCGTCCCGACCCCTCAGCCAGCAGTACTTCAGGTTTGACAGCCTTCCCACTCGGTTTTTGGGTACAGGCCCGTTTTGGCCTTTTACTCAGGGGCTCTACCGCCTCATCCGCGCCCTCCACTGGGACTCGAACAATCAGGCTAACTTTGCCCTGGGCCAACTTGTTTTTGCACTAAAGAAAGTCAAATCAACGGGAATCAAGGAGACTGGATTATCACTCACCTGCGCATCCCCTCCCCATCCGCGCATACTAGACCCCTCGCTGGGCCCCGCATCCGCACTCCTACCCCTCTCCTGCCCACAGATCTTCGGGATCGCCGAGGTTCCAGGGACTTCTGCTCTCCTGGCCATTTCGGCCCATTCATCCACGGTCTCTTGGCCGTCCTCCGCATCCTCCAGGGTATCCCAACTCGCTGCCACAAGTCGCCCCACAGTCACCTCCCTATCCATCCCCATGACCCCCGCCGAGGCATCCTCCACACCCGCACCCTCCGTATTCTCCACTGAAGGACTCTCCTCACCCACACCATCCACACCATCCCTGGTCTCCCTGGAGATCCGAGAATCACGCCCCACGTTCCGAGTGGATGATGGATCACGATCACGAGTGACCCGTCCTTTGCCATTTTCCCGTTCGACAGCGTTGGTCTCGGCATACATCCTGTTTCGAGTTTTGATAGGTGGCGAGTGGGGGTATGCGATTGATTGATGAGAAGTCCAGAGACTTCCCACACTACCCACAAAAATTACGTTTAGGCATCCCAAACTTTACTTTTAATTTCTGGCTTCAGGGGTTCAGCCGCTAGAGGGGGGATACTGTCAAGTCCACGTACCGAGGTCCCGATTATTCGCCAGTACCAACCAAACAACCATCCTATGTCCATGTACAAGTGTCCACGCAGCATGCATAACACTTGATACACCGATCTCGGCTCGGTACATCCGCCATCCACATTCCTTGGTCCGTTTCACCTCGGGACTTCCTGTCCTTGTA
>QLPG01012229.1:0-29256 GCA_003314385.1 Gomphus sp. MG54 | reverse complement strand
GAGTAATTGCTCGGTCGGCACTGCCGGCGGATGGGTCTCGGTACGTGGACTTGACACTCCCTCCTTACACTCCAGATGAATCTGTCCTGTTCCTGACAGTGCACTTGTACCTACTAAAGGGAACGGCGCTAGCACAGGAATGACTGAGGAAATGGAGCCTTAGTGGACCGCTTTGGGTGACACTGTAAACCTCCGCATAGTCGGTAGAGCACACCGCCCTCTGAAGGCCAAGGTGATGCTATAAACCCTCAACACACCCCAACACTTTCTAAAACCCGTATTCTTCTATTCTGACTACCCAGTGTACCTACAAGCCGAACGATCCCCCCATACGCTACTCTACGACCCGTATGACCCACCTTACACCCGCATTCTCCAAACCAGCTCCCTTCGCGTGTCACCCTCACTCGAATCCTCACTTCCGTGCGACTCTATCATACCGAATTTCCTTCCTTAGGCTGCAGGACTTGCAGCCCTAACCGGCGACACCACTGACATGGCCTGTGAGGTGCCGCATCATGCGCTCACTGCTGACGACGCCCACCACCATTGCTGATCCGCACTTGCAGCCTGTGCAGATGCCGAGTGATGATTCTCCACGTCTTAGGAGACGTGAAGCACCCCCAAGCAGGTCCCAGAAATCCCCCCTATGCTGCACCGAGTGCACGGTATACCCTGGAGGACCGCTCGATAGGCCTGGACAAGCCCTCCAGACATCGTGTAGGCAGCAGGGGCCGTGTCGCTCGCACCGACGGCCATACCCCACAAGTGTATCCTCTACCGCACTGATATTCGCACCCGCTTGTACACTCCTGTGCAGCTGTATCCTGATCGAGGTCGACACACCCACCCATTGCGCACATGTTATCTCTCCCACTCATGAATCGACCCTCGGGTAAGTTGCTGCTGCCTAGGCAACCATCCCAGACCTACAGGGGTCTCCCCATGAGTTGTGGTACTTCTACACCTGGCCACACTCCATATGGACGTGCTTATACAAGCTGAGATTGCCATTCGGACATGCCACGAGCATTTTGACGTGCTGCCGCTCACTTCGCCTCTTGCGTCTAGCCCCGTTTGCTGCGTCTCCCCCCCCCTTTCTCACGTCCTGTTCCGCCGTCTCCTGCTGCCAACTTTGGAAATGGCCACAAAGCGGTGTGCACTATTGAGACACGCACGCCGCACAGCTGGCAATCTGCCTATTGGTATTGCCCACCGTGGACATGCCCAGACACGACACCGGCACTTTCAATGCGTCACGCCTCTTCATGTCCAGCTCCACGCACCTGTTTGCCACGTCCGGCATGGGCTTGCTTTCTGCGAATGCGACACCATGAAGCGTCATGAGGGCTCTTCTGCCAGATCGCCATCATCAACCATGGAGGTATTCCGACGAGCTACGAGGGCCGCTGACACGTTACAGAGGCGCCCCTTTGTACGCGATGCCGGCATTCCGGTACGTTGTAGCCCAGGCCCAAACCAATGCCTCAGGAGGTCACATAGAGAATGTCCATCACTCAGATCGATCTGCGCTCGCGCTTGCGTTACACGTACCCGCACCCTCCCACTCGTCTTTGGTCCAATGCACCGCCTGCATTCGAGCGACGTGCAATCCAGCTCGTGCACAGCTGTCGACTCACCGGCTCGTCCATCTTGCCTGACCGCCCCACGCGTAACGACCCCATCATCGCAGCACGGTATCGCAGCATGCAACACACTCGCACAGGTCATCGCACTGTCCTCAGTGACCCATGCCCTCATGCGACTGCCTGTGACCCGTGGTCCATAACGACCGGGCTGGCTGCAGAGACACCCCCTCGAGAAGTTGTTGCCGCGCACACCCCCCTTCAAGGCCTGTACTGCCGCCATCGTCCTGTCTGAGCCCCCACCTTGCGCATCGCGTTCAAGCGTGTCCCCTCGTCTGCCATACCGCAGCCGATTCACACTCTTTGCGTGCATGTCTCCTGGTGCATCCGCCTCCCTCCTTATCGATGTTGCTCGAAGAAGAGGCGGTATGTGAAGTACAGGTGATCGAAGGTTGGATGGCTCAGATAGACCTGGTGTGGAATCAGAGAGAGATCTGTTTGAGGGACTTGAGAAATTGGGAGAAGGAGCTGCAAAGGATGAGGAGGAGGATGAAGAAGAGGACTAGGTGCTCAATGTGTCACCTACACTCAAACAACGCACAATCCAGCACGCGCTCGTCCAAAGCCCCAAAGTGACGACCTCGAGGCTGCACTCCCCACACGTTCTCTGGGCCCTTGTCGTGAACCACCTCAATGCTTGTGACACGACGCCCCTGCGTTCACTCCCTACCGTTGCCGCCAGCCCCGGCAGTGCCCCAGGACATTGTGCAGCTCAACCTGCTCTCGTGCGCCACTGTGGTCTCTGGCTCTCGTAAGGTCTCGCCAATGCTGCATCCCCACACATCAACCTCCTGCCTGATCGCGAGTCGTGTCGCACCTGCATGACACATCCCCAGGCCTCCGTCATGTACCACCCGGATGTATGTGATGCGGTACTGCGATGACGCCAGTCGATGCCCCTGTGAGATCACCCATGATGTCCTCGTACCGACACTTGTATGCTCGATGTTGTCGCCAGCTCCTCATACGGTCTTGCCATGTGCAGGTGACCCCGCCATGGCTCCTGACTGCTGCCGCTCACTTCGGATGACTTCCGCTCGTGTCCCTGCATGTCCGCATCCTTGTCCATCCCCGTGACCGTCCACATCCTTGCGTATCTGCCCTCCGATACCCCGATGCATCCGTATGATGTCCGCTGACTGCCCAGGCAATTGATGTGCCATTCCCACGTCTGGGTTACCCTGTGATTGCTACCGACTGCCCCCGCTATGTCTGCTCACACCTCCATGTGTCCACATGTCAGGCCATCCCTCCAGGCAAATCCATGGCTCACGGTCCACATTCCCGGCACGACTGCTCCCCACATCCCAGCGTATTTGCCTTCCAACACCCTGCACATCCGTATTCCGTCTGCACCCACATTGCTGCGTCCGTGTCACTTCCCCTCGTCCGCGTAGTCTCACGATCCCAAGAGGGCAATTCGGGATCATCCCCCCACCGAAGTCCTGGATGATTCGCTCTCCGGATTTCTGGATGATCTGCTTTGATCTGCTCTTGGGAGATTCCTGGATGATCCGCTCTCCAGATTCTCACACATCCACCCTGCTGCACTCTTGCACCTTCTGGTCTGCCTTATCTCTGTCTTCCGTACACCCATGAATCCGTGACCTATATTTCACATTTACGTGATTCTGGATTCCTATACACCCATGCTACTATTCCTCCCATACAGAATGACTGCATGCTAGAGAGGGGGTAGCGGGATCCTAGAGAGGGGGTAGCAGAATCCTAGAGAGGGGGTAGTGACACCCCAAGGAGTACGCTCCTTTTTTTTGGAGAATACATTGAGGGCGATGTATGTTAGAGAGGGGGTGAAGGCCTAGGGGTCCCGGTACAGCTGCGAAGCATGAGAAGGCTAGCTGAGCAGCTGTAGGCTTACAAGCCCAGGACCTTGATACCGATGCGGAGCTCTGAGGACTAAGCCTGGGGTTACTACCCTCAGTAATGACCTAGGTGCAGACTGAGATGTAGTCACAGGATCAGACTCTGATCCAATCTAGAGGACGACCTGCACCTAGTGAGGATCTGTGAGCCTCTCAGCAACGACTCAGGCTTGGGCCAGATGCTCTGCAGAGGGGTCATTTTTTTTTCCTTCTGGTGCATTGGGTTGCTGCACCATAGAGAGGGGGTGATGTCAGGGGATGACCCTCTCCGAGTCCTGATGACAAGTCCAAGGTCCTATCTCGGACTCTACCTAAACTCCAAGGATGAGAGACCAAAGTCTGAAAGACCACCAATGTCAGGGGATGATCCCTTCCGAGGTCCTATCTTGGACTCCTCCCAACTCCGAGGTCCTATCTCAGACTCCCCCCAACTCCGAGGCCAGGAGACCCAGGTCCGAGGGACCACCAAGCAGGAGATAGGAGTGATCTTAGTATGATGGCTGGAACCGGGAATAGGTGCCTGTGTTGATTTATAAGCTAGTGCACAGACCACTTACATAAAGGGTATAAAAGAGGTTCACCAGCAGTGGAGATCCTTTGACTTTCCTCTTTGGATTTCCCCTGCTTAGGTGAGAGCCCTACATATACTTAGGTAGTAGCTATAATTAAACTTCGGATTTCCCCTGCTTAGATCTGAGAAGCCTGTGGGTAGGCTCTGGGTTCGAGTCCCATAGTCAGGCCTAGGAGGACATCCAGGGCTGGGTGGTGTCCCGCTGGTTCCAGCCTCCGGCAGTCGAGATCAGTTCCGAAAGAGGGTTGCCCTTACAGCCACTACTCCCGGCCTGCAGGACTTGGCCGCTGCCCACCCATATCTTCAGCATTCCTGAAGCTTGATAGCTCATTTCTTCTAGTTTGCTCATTTCATAATCCATTGTATCCTTCTATAGTTTGCCTTCCAGGGAGTTTATAGCATCAGAATAGGCCCTTGAAATTTTTACTTCAGGTAATGTTCTTTCCTGATAACCTTTGTTACAAGTATTTGTTGCTAACTGCTTTTTCTTTGAAACACTCAGATCATCTTGTTGGTTCAGTTCCCCACACCTCTGAGCTAGACTATCTTCCCCTCATTCCATTTTCATCGACTTTAGGTTTTTCATTGGCCTTTTTTACCTCTTTGATTAGAACTTCAATGATGGTGGCTTTGCTTCTGGCACATCGACATCCTTAGCCCTCTATGAAAATCACATTCCATGATTGGTGTTTTTTCTTACTGTCAACCACTATATAAATGGAATCTCCCTCAAAACCAATTAAATGGCATTCTGTTGCCTTGTTATCCAGTTTAGTCCATACTTTGTTGGGTAATCTTATGAAACACTTTGAGCCAAATACCTGGAGGTGCCCTACTGATGGGATGATGCTGAAAACCTTTTCAAATGGAGTAATATTTTTGGGGAGAATGCTTGAGGGGCATCTGTTGCATATGTAAATGTGAGTTCTCCCTAGGGATCCTTTCCTAACTCTGAATCTTTCAACATCGTTCTTGTGCCCTCTATTAGGGTTCTGTTCTGTCTCTCAGCTCATCCATTTAGCTCAGGGTTGTAAGCCACTGAGATTATAATGGAGATTCCTCTCTCTTGACAATGCCTATTCAACTCATTGTTGACAAACTCACTGCCATTGTCCATCTTCGAGATATGTACTCATTTCTGGAACTTTGTCTCTATTGCTTTATCTAGGTTGATGATGGTTTTGATGGCTTCTCCTTTGTGTTTTAGATTGAATACAAAACCAAAACCTCAAATGGTCATTGTTGATTACAAAACAGAATTTGGCATGTGTCCATCTAGCCTCAGGGCTCATTGGACCAATCAGGTCAGCATATAGTGTCCCAAAAAGATGATCATCCTGTTCTTTGTGATTTTCAAAGGGTTTTTCATCCATCTTCCTGACTATTCAATCTTCACAGATTTCTTTTAAGTGTGCATCTGTAACTTCTATCCCTTTTACAATTTAGGATTGACCATTTTTAGAAGTATTGTGTCACCTTGTCATCGGTGCCAGGTAGACAGATCAGTGGCCAATGTGTCCCTTTTGACTGCTGCCATAATGCTTCCTTGTGAAGGTATGATTTTCATTTTGACTTGGTATAACTCTCCTCCCAAGGAAGATTCTGTAAAGACCTCATTGTTTTTTATAATGTGAATGCTGCCTCCTATGATACAGCTTTCAAATCCTTTTTGATCTAGGACTTTGAGGGACAGGATCTTTCCATCTGCTCCTGGGGCATGCATGACTTGGGTGAGCCAGATCCTTGTGATTCTTCCTCTATATTCAACTTCTACAATGATGTAACCTTTGCCCATTCCTTCTACTGTATTGTTTCCAAAAGTTTTTATGGATCAGTTCTTGTCATATTTGTAGCAAGAAGTAAAATCTTTGCAATTTGGACTGATATGCACTGTCAAGTACACATACCGAGTACCTAGTAACTCAGCACTGCTGACCGAGCAATCAGTCTATGTCCACACCCAGGTGAACAAGCCACATGCAAGTCTCTTGGTATGCTGGTCTCAGCTTGGCACATTCACCATCCACACTCCTCATTCCCATCCCTCATTCACTCCTTTTCCATTCATTATCTACTAATCCTATCCCATCTACTCCTTATTTCTTGACCTGTTCTACTTTGGGACATTTTATCATTGTTTTATCCTCAGCCATGACCCTATTGTTTTATAGTCGGTCACTTTCTATTATCCTATTCTTGGCCACATTTCTATTATCCTATTTTCATTGTTCTATTCTTGCTTACATTCCTTTATTCTATTCTTGATCATTGTAGACAATACCCCCACATGCTCTGCATACTTTATTGTTCTCCATTCCTTATTCCACACCTCACTTCTTAGCCTATATGAGTAGCGCATGTATGTACATACTTCCTTCTGGATATCAACTTGGCACAAGCCTCCTTGTCTTCTCTCCTCCTGTATGAAGTCCTTGCTCAGGCTGGCACCCTCATAGGTACTTCTTCTGTCAGAAATCAGTGGCATGCATGGAAAGTAAGGGACAATGCATGAGTATGTTAAAGCCAAGCCACCCTTTTTGGTCTCCAGGACTTGACCAATTCCTACCAAGATCACGAAGCTGGCACTATTATAATAGAACTCAGCCCACACATCGTCGGCATTCCCAAGGCCTGACATGCACTGTAGCAGCAGAATTGGCATACCACACATGATCCACATGCCTATACAATGTGTGTATCTGAGACTATCTTGACAGTATTTGTGGTTCTAATCTTTCTTTCCTTTAAACCATTTGGGATACTGACCCTCTTGTCCACCCCCTTTTGCCTAACATTTGGCTCTGAAATGTCTTGATTTCCCACCAGTCTGGAATATAACATTTGGATTGGTGCCACTCAATGTGAGTCCTTGTCTCCTATTCCATTTGGTGTTGAGATGGGAGATTACAACCCTTGGATCTATTACTCCCCCTAGAGTTCCTATCACTGGATCCCAGAAGGGTGTTGGCATTGAGAGTGTGATGATACTGGCCAATTGTTCATCAGGTATGTTTATACCAAGTCCCTGACATGCCTCTCTTAACTTCTGGCATTCAGCTAAATGAGTGGGGACAGTTTCTGCACCACCTTCTATGTATCATTTTCCTTGTAAATGTGTTTGGGCTAGATTCTGGGTAATAGGATCGGTTGGTACATATCTTCCAAGTAGTCCATCCCAGGCAGCTTTTGCTGAAGAGCAGTCTAGGCCTGCCTGTACATTTGGGATGGGGATAGGAACTTGTGCATTGACTTCCTCCCACTTGGCTATCTTGTCAACATCATTGGTCATAGGCTTAAGTATGGTTTCTGACATATATGGCTATAACTTTGATCCTTTCAAGTAAGCAATTATTCTCATCTCCCAAAAGGTCCAGTTAGGGCCATTCTCATCTAAATACTCCCATTCATCACATCTGAGGATCTTGAATCTGTCAGTCATTTTGTATATTATAGTCAAGGTATGTCAATGTTATTCTTTTCTAGTTGCAGGCAGGGCCCATAACCTGTTAAAGGGCTAAATACAAAATATTCAGTGTTCATCGTAAAGCACTCTGATTATTTAGAAGTCTCTACCTAAATACAAAGTACTATTGCAAAGGGTCAGTCAGAATGGTAAGATTTATAGAGATTTGATACTCACTTCAGTGTTCATCATAAAGCACTGAAGTGACTAGAATCTTAACAGACTACTTATATATGTGTGAAAGGACAATAAGAAAAATAAGTATGTCTAAAAGGAGATAACAATAGAGAAAAAGGATAACAATAGAAATGAATGATAACAATGGAAGAAGTGTTGACAATGGGGAACAGTTAATCATATCCACTGGAGTAAGTGTTTGGTCTGGACTAAATCACATACCTTAATCTTAACATGAATCACTGTAGCTAACAAGTTTGGTTGAATTATTCATTTCATAAGTGACAGCAGAATGGGTAGTGGTAGCCAAGTATGATAGGACATGTTGTGCAGTGAGGAGATGTTCAGGGTCAGGTTAGAACCAAATTAGGACAATCAATTTATAGCAAAGCAGATGTCTGGTCATCTCCCCAGTATCAAATACATTAGAGAACTAACAAGCTGTTGGTATTATACTGTGAGTGAGGAATATGATATTTTATCTTGGTTTACAACCAAGAGGGTTCCCAGTGTGAAAGGGGTATGGGTTGGCTGGCAATCTATCATATTGAAATGGTTGAGGATATGCTCAATATAATGTGTTGGGTCAATGGATAAGCTTCTTCTAGAGAGATCCTGGGTAATATGGAGACCAAGAAAATGTTTGATTTCTCCAAAATCTGGGTGTTTATATAATGAACCAATAAACTTTTTTGTTGTTTTGATATCTGCTAGTGAACAAAAGATCATCATATCATTGACATAGACAAAAATAATTGTTATCTGGTCCCCCTGGTCATGGTATTTGAGGTAGATCGAAACATCACTTGAAATGAGATTATTGTAACCAAAATTGGTAAAGCTACACTGCAGGTGTTCATGCCACTGTCTCTGGGTCTGTTTCAAACTGTAAATGGACTTGTGTTTTGGAACCTAGACAAGACCTTGGTGTTAAAGATATAACACTTCAGTCAAGCGTAAAGCAAGACAAAGAAGAGTTTCAATCCCTGCTGCAGTACAACTCTGGAAATAATTTACTATTTATACCTTGGTCATAAACTGTGTAATAACTCTAGCAAGCTAATATAACAAGAAAGTAATTCATTTTTTAGCAGTAATGAATTAGACCATCAAAGTCTGTAGGTTCAGGATACTTAGGGGTCCAGAGATATTCCAATGGAAGGGAATATGCTTAGAGGAAAGAGGAAGTAAGTGGACTGAATGGATAACCTAGTCAATGCACTCTAAAATGAGGGTGAGGCCAAAACAGAAATTACAGCGAAGTAATCTCAAGAGACAAAGACTCTTTAATCAGGACTATCACTGATTAGAAACCTTCAGGGTAGAATACAATTGAACTGGACTATAAACAGAACAATCTTACTCTGTAGATCAGTTTTACTAAGCAGGACTATCAACTACTTATGCTGAATTTAATACTAATACTAGACTATCAACAGCTGACTAAGAATACTGAGTCACAATGTCACACTGTAAGTAGAAAGGAGATGATTGATTTGATTGCTTCAAATGGGGGCAGTGTTAGGTACACAACACTGAGCCTCGGTTCACTCAGTCATAGCAGTTAAAACTCTTTATTGTCTAATCCCACCTGCATGTGACAAAGTCATTCTTCACTGGTGCATGGTCTTGGCTCAGTACATTCAGTTCATCCTTGGTCCAATCCACTTCATCCCATCCCAATCCATCCCCTTCTCTCTTTGCTTATTCTTTTATGTATTTTGTTCTATTTGTTTCTATATGATCCTATGCTTGGTCATTTGAGGAAACTTTCCATATCTTGTTTCCATGTCTTATTCTTTTGCATACTTCTGGTTGCATTACCCTGTAACATATCAAAGCCATTCATCCCCATTTCTTTGACTATATAAGTAGTGCACTTTATGTATGTATTTCTTCATTCTTATAATCAACAACAGCAATCATCTATATAATCTCCGTCTAAGTCCAAACTTGGGCCGACACTCTTGGCACTCTCCTGAGTACCTCTTTCAAAATCCAGTGGCATTATGGAAGAAGGGTACAATACACAAGTATGTTAAAGCCAGCCATGTCCATTCAGTCTGTTAGACTAGGCCAATACCCTACTAGCATCATGTTCTCATCACTATTGCACTAGTGTTCAGCTCATGCAGTCTCAGCATATTAAGTACACGTACCGAGACCCATTCATTTGGCAGTGCTGACCGAGCAGTCACCCTATGTCTATGTCCAAGTGTCCACACTGCATGCATATCACTTGGTATGCCGGTCTTGGCTCAGCACACCCACCACCCACACTCCTTATCCTCACCCCTCACATACTCTACACCACTCACCACAGGACTTCCTGTCCTTGTATTATCCTCGGCTATGGCTCCATTGTTTTATAGTCAGTCACTTCTTATTGTCCTATCCTTGGTCATGTTTCTATTATTCTATCTTTTATTGTTCTATCCCTGTTTTACATTCCTTCATTCTAATTTTACTTGTTGTAGACAATAACCACATGCTCTACATACCTTGTGATCTCACATTCCTTATTCCACATGTCACTCCTTAAACCTATATAAGTAGGGCATGCATGTACATATTTTCTCATTCTGGGTATCAACTAGGCTTAGGCCCTTCTACCTTCTTCTCCTCTATTAAAGTCCTCTACTCAGGCCGGCATCATTGGCATCCTCCCGAGTACCCTGTCTGTTGCAAATGAGTGGCATGCACGGAAGAGTAGGGTGCAATGCACGAGTATGTTGAAGCCAAAGCTACTACTCATGGCCTCTAGGACTTGGCCGCTCCCATCTGACATCTCAGCAGTCCCAAAGTGCATCAGTTCACTGAAGCTTGACACAGCACCTCAGTGCTTTACAGGCAGGAAGGCCTCCTTTTATACTAGTTCACAGGACAATTAGTAAGCTAAAAAATCTCCTAACAATTTATAGTACAAGTTAATAGGATCACAGTTCCTGGGAATGAGTCATGTCAAAGAATCACATGAACCTTGTCTCAGAATTCAGGGTGCATTCTGATATCTATTTTATATCCCTAAAACTATCTATGTCCAATCAGAATCCAGTGACTCATGCCAGCTGAGACATAATGAGTCATTTGTGAAGTCACATGACTGGTATATATCACAGCTAAAATAGGAGTTCCAATTGTGAGTCATTTTCTGAGACATGACTTACTGGTTTCATAGGTAATTCTCTTTATTTTGTAAAAACTAAACACAAATAAATTCAGACTTCGTCGTGAAGATCTCTGTGCATAATAACTACCTAAACACAAATAAACTAGAAATCATTGTAAGTTTAAGAAAAAGTAAAAAATAGAGAAATGACACTCACTTCAGACTTCGTCGTGAAGATCTGAAGTGACTCGGTGGGAAGGGGTCTGTACTTATAGATGGGAGAACAAAAGGATAAAAGAACAAAAGATGAAGGGACAAAAGAAAAGGAACAAAAGAGATATAAATCTAACTATTGTCCACATACATTGTCCCACTTGTGGCGCCTTGGCGACTGTAACAAAAGGAGCTGTTTGAACTGTAAGTATGTTGAAATCTTAACATATTTAACAACAAATAAGGATTGTAGACTAGTTTTTGGCATGTGATTAAGGGCAGAGGCAATGTAGGCATAGCCTAGTGTCTCACCATTGTTGAGGATATGAGTGATATTGTAAGTGCAACTAACATGGCGTAACTTCCAGTACAAGGACTATTGTGTATTTAGAGTACTATACCTAACACGGCATAAGTTCCAGTACAAGGACTGGGGAACTGCGGCCGTCTAGGTCCTTCTTATATACATATATCAGGTCGGAGATGTAAATGGACAAAGGGGGATAACGATTTACCACAACACAGCTGTCACCGGTGGTTTGAGTGATACCTCATTTACAATACTCCCCCACACTCAAAGCACCTAAGAGTCCAAGGCGAGATGCCAATGCATGATGCCATTCTCACGGGAGAGATTTGATGAGGAGGTCGGTAAGATTGTCTTTAGTACCTATTTCATTTACCACAAGTGTGCCATCCATAATTTTCTCTCATATATAGTGATATTTGATGTCGATGTGTTTTGTCCTCTTGTGAAAAACATGATTGGCTGCAATTGAACGTGCTCCAAGGGAGTCACTATAAATGTCAATTGGTAGGTCAACTTTGAATAAGAGTTGTTGTAGCAAGGAAATTGTCCATTTTGCATGTTTTGCACATTCAGTGAGTGCAATGTACTCTGCTTCAGTGGATGAGAGTGCAACAGTTCGTTGTTTTTGTGTTGCCCAAGACACCCCCCCACCTCCGAGAACAAATGTATATCCAGTGGTAGAGTGTCGGTCATCCCGGTCGCCTGCCCAGTCAGAGTCGCTGTAGCCCACCAATTCTGTAGAATCATTAACTCCATACGTCAACTTGTGGTTTTTAGTAGTGGCTAGATATTCCAAGACATGTTGAGCTGCAAGTAAATGATTTTGTGTTGGGTTGGAACCAAATTGGGATAGTCTATTAACTGCAAAGCAGATGTCCAGCCGTGTCCCAAGCCTGGCATACATTAGTGAGCCAACGAGTTGTTGATAACACGATGTGAGTAATGCATCTGAATTTTTGTCTGGGTTTGCGATCAAATTTGTACTGGCAGCCAACGGTGTATAGACTGGTGGGCATGAAGTGAGATTAAAGCGATCGGTCATCTGTTGTATGTAATGCATCTGATTGATGGAGAATGTTTTCTTTTCTTGGTCGCGGGTTATGTGTAGGCCAAGGAAGTGTTGGATCTCTCCTAGGTCCGTGTACTTGTACTGTGAACCTATGAACTTCTTAGTGTCTTGGATGTGTTCCAGTGTGCCAAAAATAGCCATATCATTGACATAAACCAGAATTATGGCAATTTGATCTGCTCTGTCATGACATTTGAAGAAAATAGAGACATCTCCCGAGATCAGCTTCCTGTAACCAAAATTGCAGAGGCTATTCTGTAGGTGTTCATGCCACTGGCGCCCTTCTTGCTTCAAGCCATAGATGGCTTTGAGTAGTCAGCAGACCTTGTCTTCTGCCCCATGAACCAAAAAACCCTTTGGTTGATCCATGTAGATTTCTTCATCTAGGTGACCATTCAAGAAGGCCGATTTGATGTCAACTTGATGAACCTCCCAGTCAAAAGTTGCAGCTAGTGCAAGCAGGAGTTGCAAGGAGTCGAGTCGTGCCACTGGTGCAAATGTCTCCTCATAGTCAATACCAGCTGTCTGTGTGAACCCTTTGGCGACAAGGCAGGATTTATATTGAGTAACCTCCCCTTGTGTGTTTCGTTTGGTTAGATACACCCACCGATTCTTGATGGGTTTTCGACCGGGTGGCAAGTCCACTAGCTCCCATGTCCGATTGTCAGAGAGGGAGGCCATCTCTTCTTCCATGGCTTTTTGCCATAAGAGCGCTTCAGGGGTCTCTATCGCATGCTCATATGTATTTGGGTCTCCTGCTGGTGTAATTTTTGCAGCAGCCAAGAAAGCATCCCTGGTATTAGTCCAAACACCCGGAACCGATGGGCGCAAGCCCTGCTGTAGGCGGTCCCTATTGGGGTTTGCGTTCATTGGGTCAACCTTTCGTATGCCTCAGTTCGGTCACATTGACCTGCGAAGGCCAACACTCAGTTGTCCAGGCGGCGGATCTAGTGTGGATGGTAGAGCTGCAGGAGATTGAGTTGTGGAGGGTGGCGCTATGAATGACGGTGGGATGGCGAGTGGTACTGCAAGCGGTGAAGGTGTAGGAGATAGTTCATGGGGCGGTTGAACAGAAGGTGATGTCACAGACAGCGGTGTGTGGAGCAGCACCGCAAGTGGCGGCACATGAGGTGGCGGCCCCGCAAGTGGCGACACACAAGGTGGTGGCACCGCAAGTGGCGACACATGAGGTGGCGGCACCGCAAGTGGTGGCGCACGAGGTGGTGGCGGCGCATGAGGTGGTGTCGGCGCAAGCAGCGGCGCATGAGGTGGCGCAAGTGGTGTTGCGTGAGGTAGTGCGCAAGGCGGCGCTGCAAGCGGTGGTGCATGGAGTGGCATCGCGAGCGGTGGTGCACTGGGCGGCGTTGCAAGCGGTGGCGTGCTGGGCGACGTTGCAAGCGGCAGTGCACTGGGCAGCATTGCAAGCAGTGGTGTGCTAGATGGCATTGCAAGCGGTGGTGCACGAGGCAGTGCAAGCGGTGGTGCGTCGTATGTATCCGGCGTTGGAGGTTCTGTGGCTTCATCATCACTCTCTGGCATTGTGAATGAAGGGTCTTGCAAGGATTCAGATGAAATATTTTGCCGAGTGTCCTGGGAGATCTGGGCCCGGAAAGGGAAGATGGTTTCCTCAAAAACTACATCTGTGGATGTCACAAATTTATGTGCTCTTGAGTCCCAGAGTCTATATCCTTTGGTGGACGAATCATACCTGGCAAATATGAGTTTTTCTGAGGTCGGGTGAAAATTGGTTCGTGTTGATGTGACATGTCGGTAGGCTAAGCACCCGAAGGTGCGGAGGTATGAAATATCTGGTTCTTCACCAAACAGCCATTTGTGTGGGGATTCATAATCATTGGCATGTGATGGTGCACGGTTTCGAACATGAACTGCGGTTGCAACAGCAGATTCCCAAAACCCATTTGTCATGCTGGCAGTTTGTAACATTGCCCGTGCAGCTCCAGCTATAGTATGGTTTTCTCGTTCAGCAACACCATTTTGCTGAGGTGTATGAGGTGCTGTTAATTGGTGAATCCTACCCTTTGCTTGCATGAAAACTGTGAAGTCTTTTGAGAGAAATTCTCCCCCGCGATCAGACCGTGCTGCTTTGATGTTCATGTTGAACTGGGTTGAGATATAAGCAACAAAGATTTTGAATTTCTGATATGCTTCATCCTTGGTTTTCAGGAAGAAGATCCAGTTGAGGCATGTGTAGTCATCTATAATAACATAGTGATAGCAGTTTCCTTGTATTGATTGGGTCTGCATTGGTCCTGCAAGATCCATGTGTATTAATTCAAAGGGAGCGGTCCGGTGTGTATCAGATGTTTGAAATGAATGCCGGGTTGATTTCCCTAACAAACAGCCCTCACACGTTGAAAGGGCACATTCACTTGTAGGATCAATATGGTCGCTGAGTTTTCGAAGTGCAGACCACGAGAGGTGTCCAAGTCTCGCATGGAGGACTTCTATTGGGATACTGGTTTGTGCAGATGCAATGGATGGGGCTGAGGCACAAAGTGTAAGCCAGTATTGTTGGCCAAGTAGTCGTCCTTTAGCACAGATTTCTCCCTTATAACTAAGAGTAGCTTGGGTACCTGTGAAAGTAGTAGAGATACCTCTTTCTCCTGTTTTTCGTATAGAAATAAAGCGACCTCCAAGGTCAGGGGCATGCAGGACATCCCTGAGAATAATTTTCTTTATTGTCCCATTTACTAGCATTGTAGCTGAGACTGTGCCTATCCCAATATATGAGACACGTGTTGCACGATCAGCGAGATAGACATTTTGCGATGACGTCAATAAACGGTACTCAGAAAAGTCTGAGATATCATGTGTGATGTGGTCAGAATAGCCAGAGTCCAAAAGCCATTTAGTTTCACGCGCAAGATAGAATATAATGGCGTCGTTGTCAGATGTAATGAAGTTTACACTGGCATTGCTGGGGGTGGTAGGTGCTATCTCTACTGCATTCACAGTCGATGTGGCAGTTTTTGCATCCATTTCCTTTCCTTTTTCGTATGCCCATCTCTTTCGCTTGCTCTGCGCTTCCTCCTTAGAGAGGCCGTGTGCTTTGCGGCGACAGTCTCTTTCCCAGTGTCCAGGTCCTCCACAGAAGTTGCAAGTAGTCTTTGTGGTTTTCTAAGTGGTGCCAGGTTTAATAGCACTGGCATTTGCACTAGTGCCCTGTCGTAGTTCTTCAGAGAGAATGTGTGACCAAATGTCAATTGTTGTCAGTGTCTTATAATCGCTGACATTAGCGAGTATGGTTTGTTGGACCACTTCGTAAGTAGAGGGGAGGGCACGTAGGAGTAGCATTGCATGGAGGCTATCTGCAATAGGCATGCCGGCAGACTCAATGAGTGATCTCAGTTCTGACATTTCATCTACTTGCTGAGTAAGAGGTAATTCAGGGAGGAATGAGATGCTGAAGTATTTTGTTATGTTGACCCAGAGATTGAGACCAGTACGAGTGCCATAAGTGTCGTGTAGGCGTTTCCAGTTTTGCACCAGTGTTTCATTATCCTTGATAGCCGGCCGGATAGAAGCCTTGACAGCGAGCTGTATCAGGTCGAGGCCTTCGTCGTTACGCTTTTCCCAATCATCAATTGATTTGAGTTCTGCTTCGGTTGGGGCAGAAGGTAGAGTAGCGATGGGGCAGGTCTCTTTGCCTTCTGCAATTCGGAGGATGTGAGAGAGTCGGAAGGCGCTCTTGATGGAATAGGACCAGTCATCCCAATTAGTTCCATCGAACTTCTCAATAGAGGCGAGGAATTTGGATGCACTAGATGCCATGATATGACAAGGGCTGTGTTTGCAAGTATGCGAAGGAACTTGTGAGCTGGCGAAGTAGGATGGGTATGTGCGTTCAAGTGGGGCCCATAACCTATTGTAAGTGCAACTAACATGGCGTAAGTTCCAGTACAAGGACTATTGTGTATTTAGAGTACCATACCTAACACGGCGTAAGTTCCAGTACAAGGACTGGGGAACTGCGGCCGTCTAGGTCCTCCTTATATACATATATCATGTCGGAGATGTAAATGGACAAAAGGGGATAACGATTTACCGCAACACAGCTGTCACCGGTGGTTTGAGTGATACCTCATTTACAATAAGTGACACCACATTGGTTTCTCTTTTTTACTCTTAGGACATATTAGTGATGTAGAGAATAGCATGGGTTATGCCAACCCACATGGGTTACTAGGCTGTGTGTCTTTGGGTTTAGGTGCAGGTCAAGCCAAGAGTACCCACAACCTGGCCCAACCCATGGTGTCATGTATGCAGGTGTGGCATGTACCCGACACCTATCTACCTATGGGGAAAACCCATGGGTTGATAGGTTTGGGTTCCTTATGGGTTGGATGCAGGTCACCCATATTTGACCTTTGGGTGACCTATGCTATTCCCTATATGTTGGGTCATAATTTTATTCCCCTGCATTTGTGTTTTGCACTTGCATCTTTGGTTCTCTTTTGCACTTTTCTCTTTTGCATGTGCGTTCTCTGGCGCTTAAAATAAGCGCCCATAATGACGCACCATTGTGCACCTTTGGGCCTTGTCTTTAGCATCCATATTGACAAGTCCCAAAGGTTAGTAGTTACTTTGTTATATACATGTCTTTAGCATCCATATTGACAAGCCCCAAAGGCACTTGTTGCTCTGTGTGTCAGTTATCAGTCTTATTAGACCTTCCCTGCCATCACTATAGTCATGATACATATGCAAGCATCTCAGGCTCTTGACCAGAGCTGAGATGTGAGTTTCCTTTAGTTGTGTTTTATCATTAACTGATGAAATATACCTAGTCTGTTTGATCTAGGTACATGATTAATAACAGTCTCTTGACCAGAGCTGAGACTCTGTTTGATCTAGTTGCAATATTATTCCAACAGGTTGTTAAGGATTTGATATTCAGCCCAAACATCTCTTCTCCTTATCCATGGCAACCAGGACCTGATGGTATTAGAGAGAGGGTATGGGTTCTATTCATTATTATCTCTGATATCTGCCTTTGATGGGAGTTTGAATTTTCCATTGTATTTCACAGTTGTGTGACTGTGTGACCTTAGCTCTTTTCTAAGAGACTAAGGTATGAGTTCAAGTTTATTCTCATATTTCATCCAATTGTTAATTATTCTTTTAGATAGTATTTCAGGTAGCTAACTACTTTTAATATGAGCTCTTTTCCAAGAGACTGAGATAGTATTTCAGTCCCAATATTATAACACAGGTTATGCTCCCCTGCCAACTTTGATATTAATTCAAAATGTCAAACCTTATAACATTATCCTCATCTGATTCTGCATCCCTATTGGTACCAAAGCTCTGATGATGGAAGCAACTGGACTGATTATGAGCCTTGCATTTGGAGAGCCATGGATGCAAAAGGTCTTTGGATATATGTTGAAGGAAAGGCCACTGTGCTGAAACCATATGTGATAGTCAATGGCATTCATGTATTATCAGATGCAAAGACACCTGCTACGGACAACCAAATAGAAGCCCATGAGATGTGTATCATTGAATATGACAAATGTGAAAGCTTAGCTCAACATGTGATTCTGTCTATAACCTCCTTACATATAGGGTCTGTAATCAAGAACCTAACAACTGTGAAGGATATGTGGGAGAAAGTTAAAAATGATGCTACTACCAAGAGCATTTATACCTCATTGATGCTGAAGATCAGCTCACTAACATGCAACTCGCTGACTCAAATTACCCACAAAATTACCTTAATGATGTGAAGCAACATTTCGAACTTATGATGAAACACCATGATAACATTGTCCTGATGGGATCCACATTCTCTGATACACATCTTTCTCAGATTATCATGTCATCATTACCCCCTTCCTATCAGTCATCTATTCAAACCATTACCACTAAAGAACAACTAGCCATGACTCAAGGTATAGCTATAAAAGCACAAATGTCACCAACTAACTTCATATCTTTCTTCACTGAAGAAGCCCAGCACCATACTATTGATTATGAGTGCTCAAAAGCAGCTGAATCAGCACTTCTGGCTCATACCAAACAAGAAAAGAAATCAGCATTGAAAACTAAGTCAATTCCCAAGTCAAACCCTGAACATCATTGTGACAAGTGTAACTGGAAATGTCATCCTAAAGCCAACTGCTGGTCCAAAGGTGGCGGTAAAGAAGGACAAGGTCTCAGGCAAAAGAAGTCAAAAAAGGTAGATAAAGCCCAAGATATGGCAGCTGCTGTTGATACAAAGCAAAACAATGACAATTTATTCACTTTTACCTGCACATCTGATCTCTCAGCTGTTGCAGACACCTTACAACTACCACAAACAAGACTTGGAGCATGTATTGACAATGGTGCAAGCAGCCACCTTGCCCTGACCAGACAAAGTTCTTAAACTACTGACCTATCACTGGTAGAAGCATTGTTGCTGCCAATGGTCATACACTTAAAGCCTTAGGAATAGGTGATGTGCGCATAGAGCTTCCTAATGGAACAAAGAAAACACAAGCCCTTCTCAAGGATACTGTTCATGCACCTGAGATGGCCTTTACACTGTTGGAATGTATGGTATCCATTGTCACATTGTTCTACTATTCATTGTTCTATTTCTCTATTGTCTTACTATTTATTGTTGTATTTCTCTATTGTTCTACTTTCACTACACAATAGCTACACTCTACATATATAAGGTGAAGGGTAGATACATGTCTCCTCAGTCGTTGCAATTCACCGACTGAGGTAAGACACTCATCTATTACCATTAGATAGTTACTCACATATTCTCCATGTAAAATCTACTTAGGTATTATATTCTTATATAGTCATTGCAATTCACCAACTGAGAATCTACTTAGATTCCTACAGGTTATGGGCTTCCTGTCCACACTTTTAAAAAAAAAGAGGTTCATTAAATCACCTACAGCATAGAACAAATCATTTTCACCATGACTGAAATCAAGTTAACCACAAAGAATGTTGGACTCCTTACTGTGGATGGGTGGGCCCTATAGTCTAGAAAATGCAAAACCATCCTTCGTGGTTATGGCCTCTGGATATATGTTAAGTCCACGTGTCAGGCGCTTAGCTAGTACTTCCGAAGGGGTTTTCAGGGTTAGTGCGAAGGTCCGTAACGGGGCCGAAGACTGAGACGGGAGTCGGACGGACTACAGACGGGAATGGAGATGCCGGAAACTTAGGGTAGGTCGCGGAATAGTTCAATCCGGTCACTGAGATGTTCGAGGTCGAAGGGACATGGCTTCAACTTATGTGTTGCGCCCTCCTCGATTGTCTGTCCCTAATTTCGGAGAAGAGACGGAAATTCACCAGAGTGAGTCGGGACTGGGTGGACTAAGATGATATTCGTACTAGTGAACAGTCTAGTCGACTGGGAGACTATATACATGCGACTGTCTTTGTACTATCTTTTGCCAGTCATAAAACAAGGGAAAGGAAGTACAAGGGGGTCAATATAAAAGAGAGAACAAGGGAGTGAGGTACGCGATAGTCCTGCGCGTCGGTTATCAAAGTATTGAGTCTCGGTCGGAGACGGACTCGGAGATGGTGTCTCAGTCATGAGGTGGACGGAAGCAGAAAGTGGTTTCCGGGTTGGACTTGTCGGGGACGGAGACTACGGAAAACAATCCTTCGTCCTTTTGGTCAGAAAGGTCTTGGAATAAGGAGGGGTGGTTGTGGGGGTTAGTGTGGGTTGTTGAAGGTATGGGCTATAACAATATATATTGAAGGCCCTGACAGTGTGATCCCAATGGACACATCCAAAATTAACAAATGGCCTCGCATTAATGACCGCATTGTTGGTGCCCTATGTCAAGTGGTGGACAATTCCCTATCACAAGGGATTGAAAATCTTACCACCACGAAAGAAGCCTGGGAAAGTCTGAAAGGAAACACATACCAGAGTGGTGTCATATCCAAATTCAATGCACTCCAGACTGCAATGCACACTCGATTCACTACAGCGGATGCCGTGAACACTACCATTGCAGATCTAAACGACTTGATTGAAGTCATATATGACAAAACACCCCCTAAAAAAGAAGAAATGTCAATTACATTATACCTACATGCAATGGCCAATGGAGAATTCGACTGGTTGCACAAGATGATGATAGGAAACATGACCTCATCTTCAATGAAACTCACCTCTGATGAAATTACTCGACGACTCGAGATCAAGGCCCAAGAAGCCAGATACCGTGACTCTATCAAAGAAAGTGAGAAACTCCTTGCTGCAAAATACAGGAAGTCAGCCAAGCCAGGAGCATCTACCAAATGCACGAACTGTCATTGGTCTGGTCACACAGCTGAAAAATGCTGGGAAGATGGGGGAGGGAGTGCAGACAAGGCTTCTGATTGGTGGAAGGTGGTGAAAGAAAAAAAATCTGGTCAAAAAGGAAAAGGGAAACAGAAAACAGAACAAGCTCATGCAACTATCACTGCTGTTTCCGATGACAGTGGCTCTGAGTCCTGTGCTGTACTTCATGATACAGCTGTTTGCCCCATTGACTGGAACAAACAAGTCAATTCACCCACTGACATTGCCGCCCCTACATTTACCACACCTTATTTCTTTGACTCAGGTGCCACTAGTCATTGCTCCCCACACCATACAGATTTTTCAAACCTCCAACAAATCCCAGCACGTGAAATACAAGGGATAAATGGCACCTCAGTATCTGCTATGGCTATGGGAGACATCAATATCAAGTGTGGAAAAGAGAGGAAACTTACATTACAAAATGCTCTATTCATTCCTGATGTCATGCTATGCCTTATCTCTGTTGGACGACTGGGTGATGACGGTCTTCAGGCATCTTTTACTGCAACAGGATGCATTGTGCAATGAGGATCCAAAATCATAGCAAAAGGACTGCAGCACAGCAAAGGGTTTTATGCCCTTATGGACCATGTATCTGTTGAACACATCAATGTTGCCCAAGCTACCCCCAGACTTGATACTTGGCACAGGCAACTGGGCCATATAAATTACTCTTCAATCATCTACATGGCTGAAAAAGGATTAGTAAAAGGTATGCCGACCAGCCTCCATTACCTCCCGCAAATTTGTGAACATTGTGTTGTCGCTAAACAGGGGAGGACACCAGTTCCAAAAATGCAGGAGGGTGGGAGAGCGATGAGGCTACTTGAAAAGATTTTTTCAGACATTGCTGGCCCTGAAGATGTATGGACTCCCGATGGTGCACTGTATACATTAAATTTTATAGATGATTACTCTCAGAAGGCATGGGGTTACATACTCAAACGGAAGGATGAGGCTCCGTGTCATTTCAAAGAATGGAAGGCATTGGTTGAACAGGAAACAGGTCAAAAAATCAATATACTTCGTGCAGATAATGGGGGAGAATACTCATCTAATGAATTTGAGACTTATCTATGAGACCAGGGGGTCAATCATCAAGTAACCGCACCATATACCTCTGCTCAGAATGACAAGGCGGAATGATTTCACAGAACACTCTTTAATTGGGCATGGGCAATGATGTCAGAAAATAATTTTCCACCAAAACTTTGAGGGGAATGCATACTTACAGCTGCATACCTGAAAGATTGCACCCCTACACGAACCCTCAAAGCTAAGATGCCGTATGAGGAATATTACGGACAACGACCTGATATATCCCACCTCAGAGAGATAGGGTGCCATGCTTTCATCCTTGTACAGTCAGAACACCATCTAAAGATCTACAATCGATCAGTGAAAGGCATACTGGTTGGCTATTTGCAAAATTCAAAGGTGTACCATTGCTATTACCCAAAAACAGGGCGGACCATGATTACATGCAACATTGTCTTCATCGAGTCAAAAGACAACCATCCACACACCTATCAACCAGGAGTTGAAGTGGGAGAAGAGGGGGAGCATGAAGAGATAGCCGAGGACCTGTTCCAACATTTGGAAATTGAACCGGAAAAGGAAAACGAAGAACGAGTTGATCGAGAGGAGGTGGATCATCATGAAGACAATGCAAACCCAGTGATACAAAGATTGAAATGAACACAAAAGTTATCGGTGGCTGGAGCAGCGATGAAGGGAACACTGTGGGAAACACTACTAAAAAAACAACACGCGAAATACGTAAAAGAGCAAATCGATGCACTGAGAACATCGCACATGTGCAGGAAGAAGCAAATCTGTGCACCAAGAACATCGCACGTGTGTAGGAAGAACTAAGTCTTGTCATGAGCGACAATGAAATAAATGGAATGCTTGGAGTTGCGGAAGACGACCCTAGGAGTTACCACGAGGCAACAAAGGCATGCAATGTGGATGACTGGGAAATCAGCTACGATGATGAGTTAGCATCCATGAAACAACATGATGTATGGACTCTCATACCACGATCTGAGGTTCCAGAAGGATGTCGGATCCTAGGGTGCCGGACAGTTTTTTTGCGAAAACGCGGTGAAAATAACAATGTCTCCCGAAGGAAGACTAGAATAGTAGCAAATGGTTTTTCACAAATTGAAGGGGTTGACTACACAGACACTTTTGCACCTGTTGCCCATCTGGAATCTGTCCAAACAGTACTGGGGATAGCAGCATCATTGGATTGGGAGATCCACTAATTCGATGTGAAAATGGCATTCCTCCATGGTGATCTCACAGAGGAAATCTATATGGAGCAGCCAGAAGGTCGCAAAGTTGTAGGAAAGGAGACATGGATGTGCAAATTATGGAAATCAATATATGGGTTGAAACAAGCTGGGCATTGCTGGTACACATGATTATATGATGAGATGCACAGAGCAGGCTTCACACGAATAAGTGTTGATCATAGTGTGTTCATCAAGATGAATGAAAAGGGATGCACGATGATCACCGTACACATCGATGACATGGCGGCCACAGCAAGAAACGCCAAAACCTTAGCTAAGACAGCCACTGAACTTCAAAAAATTATCGACGTTATAGATATGGGACCAATCAAGTGGTTCCTTGGGATGTCTATTAAGAGGGACTGCATGGCACGCACAGTGTCTTTGTCTCAAAGCAATTATATAGACACTGTCCTATGCCGATTCAACATGACAGAATCCCATGGTGTTTCCACCCCTCTAGACCCTAACGTCGTTCTTTCCACTGCAATGTCACCTACCTCTGACACAGATAAAGATAAAATGAAAAACATACCATACCTTGCTGGAGTTGGTTCTCTCATGTATGCCTCCATGTGCACTCACCCTGACATCACCTTTGCTACCAACAAACTTAGTCAACTCAACTCAAATCCTGGCCTACCACACTGGACAGCATTACAACGTGTCCTAAGATATCTAAAACATACAAGAAATTATTCTCTCACCCTAGGTGGCACAACAACACCTGTGCTAACCGGCTATACAGATTCTGATTATGCTGGGTGTACTGACACATGGCGGTCAACATCGGGGTATGTCTTTGTATTAGGAAATGGTGCTATCTCTTGGAGCTCAAAACGGCAACCTATTGTCACTACATCAAGCTGTGAAGCAGAATACGTTGCCAGCTGTCATGCCACCAAGGAGGCAATGTGGCTTCGCCGACTCCTTGACTCACTGGGATAAAAACAGCATACTATGACCATCTATAGCAACAATTTGGGCTCAATTGCCTTGACAAAAGACCCCAGTTTCCATTCTAGGTCCAAACACATAGATATCCAATTCCATTACACACGGGAGTGTGTTACTGATAAGGACGTCTCTTTCAAATATCTACCTACCACCGATATGCCCGCCGATATCTTGACAAAGGCTCTACCGTGCCCCAAGCATGAAAAATTTGCCACATTACTTGGAGTTGGTCTCGGACATTGCTCTCAGTTACTGTGATAACTAGTCTTTACCACAGTGAGGGGGAGTGTTGGAATGTATGGTATCCATTGTCACATTGTTCTACTATTCATTGTTCTATTTCTCTATTGTCTTACTATTTATTGTTGTATTTCTCTATTGTTCTACTTTCACTCCACAATAGCTACACTCTACATATATAAGGTGAAGGGTAGATACATGTCTCCTCAGTTGTTTCAATTCACTGACTGGGGTAAGACACTCATCTATTACCATTAGATAGTTACTCACATATTCTCCATGTAGAATCTACTTAGGTATTAATTATTATATAGTCATTGCAATTCACCAACTGAGAATCTACTTAGATTCCTACATACACTGATTTCTATTGCTAAGTTAGATCAAGCTCAATGTATAGTAACTTTCCAAAATGGGATGTGCACCATAAAAAAGCCATCTGGAAACATCATGGCAACAATCCCCCAAACTGATGGACTCTACAGATTAGCCCCTACTGAGTCTTCAAAACTGGTTGACTATGCAAATATTACATTGGTGAAAATGTCTATAACAGAGGCACATCAAAAGCTTGGCCATATATCTCATGCAGCAGTCAAGCATGTCATCTCATCTGGCCAAATAACTGGCATAGAACTCGACTCTGAGTCTAAAGCCGAATTTTGTGAAGCTTGCACTAAGGCCAAAGTAACACCGCTGCCATTCCCAAAGGGGTCGCTCACTCATGCTACCAAATATGGTGAATGCATACACTGGGACCTCTGGGGGCCAGCATCAGTCCAAAGTCTCAGCGGGAGCTCTTATGTTGCTGTGTGCATCGAAGATGCAACCTGTGAATCTAGAATTTATTTCCAGAAAAGGAAAAGGAAAAGAAAAATATGTCATTCATACTCACTAGACGAAGCCTATATTGAAACCCAAACCGGTAACTGCATCAAAGCATGCAGGAGTGATCGAGGTGGTGAGTTCCTTTCGAAAGAAATCACGTCTCAGCTTCTGGGAAACAAGATGAGACACGCTCGTGACGTGTTTGTTTGGGAAAGCTCCGCCGAACCGTAAATATGACAGGCTGAATTAAAACTCGCAATTCTCAACAGTAATAAAGTATAGGTTTTTATAGTGCTGTAAATCCCATGAGGGCCTGGGAGGTGGTAAATCAACATCATCTGTCTTCTTGCTTTATCGCAAGTCTCTATGTGACTGGACAACCAGGCCAGAACAGTGGCTAGTAATATCAATTGTGGGGTGTGCCTGGTACATTGCGGTTAGCATGGCGCATCCATTGATGGAATATCTTAAGATCTGGCTGTGCACACATGTTGAGAGGAGGGGCGCAATGGCCCAAACAGAAAAACATTCTTTGCGAGCAACAATTAAACGCAAGATACAAAATTGACAGCCGACAAAATAACCAGGCAAGAAAGAAGCAAGAACAGAAGCAAGAAAAGGTCTAATCCAATATTTTCTCTCTCATCTCCCATCAAAAAAGAAAAAAAGAAAAAAAAAAAAACCTGGAGACAACAACAATGCCAATAACAGAAAAGCCAAGAAATTCTTCCACTTTTCCCTACGTCGTCCCACCGTGCATGATCCGTCCCTGTATGATCCTGTCCCGGTCGAGAGTCATTGTTATTGTCGTGTCCCTTCTAGTTGTCCTCCGGAAACGTGTTGACACAACTCTCAATAACCGCCATCTCCGAGAGACGCTGTCCATGATCACATCACAAATCAGACATTTGCGAGGGATTCGAAACCACAGCAGGAACACATACCTCAAATGCTGCATCCAAGTGTCCCTGATGCACAAGCAACCTCGCCGTCTGGGACTCGTGGCTGAGCAGCCCCAGATGCGCCGTGCACGCACAAGTCCCAGCCTGAGCGCGTGAGCACGTTTGCTCTGGCTCTGACACAGCGGTGGCGAGGTGTCGCGAACAAGCGATACATCCTGGCTTTTGGGCATCGGAGCACACTTGCAGGAGCAGGGTTCCAGCTGTCTTGGCGTTTCCGCTTCGAGAGAGCGGGGAATACTGGGAGGGCACGTCCGTGGAGGTCAAAAGAGCGACTAGTTTCTTGATCGGGACCACTTTACGAAGTACCTTGCTAGGACTCAAGTTGGCTAGCAGCGTAGCAAGGAATAGCACTGAGTCCTTTGGGTACATCTATCCATTCATAGGAATCAGCCTCTTCAATACTAACTACACCAAACCCATTCAGCACGTACCTCATAATGCAGATTATGGATGGACAAGCAGATGAAGGATCGCACCTTCCCATATATGAAGCTGAGAGCTACGCTTCTCATGGACTGCCATGCGCGCTTCCAGTAATCCTCAGTGCCCGGGTCCAAGGGCCAAGTGAAACAGACCAGCAGGTGATTGATGCGCTGAGCAGCCAGAATTGCTGAATCATTCGTCTCGGCGGTAGTGTTGAGCACGGCATCCACAAGGGTCCCGATTGTTCGCAACGAGTTGTCGGCAACTGAAGGCAGCGTCTGTAGGTGCAGAACTAGGTGCAGAAGTGTTTGCACCTGCGTACCGAACGAAGAAGTGTCCGTCTGTTGTGAAAAATGAGCACGCTGAAAAACCGGCAAATACAGTGGGCCATGCATACCGATTTGGCAATCTTCTTGAATTCCTGCCGAATCTTTGAGACCAACTGTTGCAACGTATACTCGATTAATGAATAGGCAGAGGTCGAGTTTCCCAGGGAATATTGTCCGTTCCAAATGCTGAATGCTCGAGTGATTAAGTCAACAAGTCCGGTGAGGTCGCTTGTATATGCCAGATGCTTAAAGGATTTCTCCAGGAAAACTTGAATATTCTTGTGGTCAGGAGCGAAGAGCATCAGGTGGCAGCACATGTCGAGGGAAGGCTCGCTAGAATAGCGGCAAACACCAGCGGTAGGCTCTAGTTTGCAATTGGAGTGGAAAAAGGTTGCCTGTTGGTTCAACCGAATAGGTTTTGGTACCTTGATATGACTATACACCGTTTGCATGAGAATGGCGGTACTACCAGTGGAAACACCAGAGGATGGAGTTCCATTTGGTGATGACAATGATCCCTGACCAAGTGAAGTCTTTCCAGTGTTGAACTTGCCGAGATTTCCTTGTGGGCCCTGAGAAGTGTGACAGTGAGAATAGTCCGGGCCAAAGGAGGATAAGTCAGATTCATGGGTTGCATCAGACTTGGCCATCTCTGAAGTGTTCGGAGTGGGCAGGGTAATCAGGATGGGATGGTGCCCTGAACTCTGCCTTGTATTCCACTCTACTCCTATCACAATATGCTGGTCTAGATGTCATTCTGAGAAATATGTATGGTTCTTGGCTTTCTAGGAACTAGACTGCATCTTCTATCACATATGACTGAGTGTAGATTGGATGGGATCTTCTTCTGAGTGAGAAATGTGCTGGAGGAGGTATGCAAAATGCAAAAGAGGGTGGTGCTGATGAGGTTGATGAGGCCTGCATTTTCCATGACAATAAACAAGTCACAAGGACAATCTCTGGGAACAGTGGGAATAGACTTGCAGTACCCTGTGTTTTCACATGGACAATTTTATGTGGGGGTATCAAGGGGTACAAATTGGGGAAGAGTACATGTTTTGTTACTGGAGGGAAGACATGTAATATTGTATATAGGGAAGTGTTACTCAAGGACAATTGATAGATATTAATAGATAGAAATGTGTTGAAGATAGGATTGGAAAATTGTAGTTTTGGCTGGGCTTTGCTGCCTCGGGTCTCGGCTTGCCTCGGGTCTTGGTAGGGAATGGCACAGGTTAGGCCAACCCGCACAGGTCACCGGGTCGGGTGTCCTTGGGTGCGGGTGCGGGTCAAGCTGAGAGCACCCGCAACCCAGCCCAACCCATGGTGTCATGCATGCGCGTGCGACATGAACGCACCGCATGCACACATGTACGACTCGAACGCACTGTACGTGCCTTACGTGCATGTGCCGCACGTGCCATACATGCCCACGTATGACTCGCACGCATGCAGGTGTGGCACGCACCTGGCACCCATCAACCCATGGGAAAAAACCCATGGGTTGATGGGTTCGGGTTTCCCATGGGTTGGGTGCAGGTCACCCACATTTGACCTGTGGGTGACCTGTGCCATTCCCTAGGTCTCGGTGCTTGCCTCGGGTCTCTGCTGGGCTTTGGCTGGGCTCTGCTGGGCTGGCTGGCTCCTCCACCCAAATCAGACTAGCACCACAAACAAGGTTCTTACTTTAACTTACCATGGCATATGAACGGATAACCTTTTCAACTGCAGTCAAGTGATGAGTAATGTCTGAGTCCTGAAGCAATTGAAGATGGGTCACAGTGTCGGATGTCAATGTCTGCAACAAGTATGACGCTAAAGCATTCGAATTTGTGTCCAGTTCAAAGAGTTCGATGAGGTGGATGGAAGATGGTTTCTTGAGGAGTCTGCAAAAAAGAACTTCACCAAATCCATTCATCAACGCTGAGGAGGGCACCCCATGAGCATCTACCATGGCAGCCTGAGGGGTGTGCCAAATAAAACTAATGATAAAGCTAGGCAAACAGTGAGGAAGTTGAGTAGGGGTGATGGTGGTTGAGGGAAGAGAATTGAAATGGCAGAGAGAACTTGATATGAACTTAAAAATGCTGGAGATTGTCGTTGTTTATTCTTCACAGCAAGCGCCCGACAAGCGAAATTTAATTGTTGGAAGACTCTTTATTTGGTGATTATTGTAATCGGCTTAGCGACCCCAAAGGAGTTAGACGCATGACAGAATTTGAATACTGGGTGGCCTGAAGTAATATATTTGGCCGGATTTCAGCCTTTACGAGCCACCCTTCGCCCCCTACGTACCACCACCCTTCACACCTCTGCCTGTTGCACCACCACTTGTTGCATCACCACCTGTCATACCTCCACTCACTGCACCACTGTCAGGCTCTGTGTTATAGCCCATACCCCCAACAACCCCCACAACCACCCCTCCTTATTCCGAGACTTTT